>JAHHUM010002777.1:0-110783 GCA_036173005.1 Crenichthys baileyi | reverse complement strand
CGGAGGCCGATATCTCCCAGTGGGGGACGAGGTCCTAAAACTGGGTCCTGGATAACGGAGTCGCTAAAACGACCGTCATCCGAGCACTCCTGGAGGGGTTGGGGTACTCCCCAAATGTTCCGCCCCTGAAGAATCTCGGAACCCAGGGACGTTAAACGTCGGCGGCTTTTTGGGTTTCCCCACGGGTAAAACACCGGATTATCCATGAAATCCTGTCCGCCATTTTCTTTTGGAAAGCAGCTTGGAGAAGAACTCCCCCTTTTTAGGCGGCGAAGCTTTCCCCGTTTGGGGTTTTACATTTGGATTGATAAAAATTCAAGCGGCATCAGCCAAAAAATGACGCGAAAAATTCGCAGAATCCCTTTGATGTGAAGCCCATAAAGGATTTTTGGGGCATCAAAAACTGCCATTATTATTATCTTATCCGCTTGTCGTTGCAGGGTCATGGGACTCCTTCTCTACGGTCATTGGGGAGGGGGAAGGGTTACCCCGGGAAGGTCAGTATCTCACACAGGGAACACGGAAGACCAACAACCTGACCACAAGAAATTTTTCAAAAAAAACAACGATTTTTCACAAAATTTGTAACAAAAATTCCAAAGAAAAGGCGGGGACTTTCTCATATCTTTTTTGATTTTGGGGTTACTTACTGCAGCTAAAGATGAAGTGGTTTTTGGGGGTCCGATGTGGCCGGGCTTACCATGTATTTGATTTTAGTTTTGTTGAAGTTTTACCCTAAAGGCAGAGCTTTAAGGACAGAGGTAGACATAGATGTTAAAAAGGGTTTTCTTTAAATAAAGCAGCAGAATAAACATTTGATGCAGGTGATAGTCCTGTGTTTCTAACCTGGGTTTAACCAAACAAGGAACTGAAACAAGACAAAAAGGTGACCTCTGGGGTTCACAAAGGGGAGAAAAAGCTCCCCCAAGCGAGGCCATGGAAATCAAAAGGGAAAAAATGGTGGTTGTCTCTTCAGGTTGGGGGGGATTCCTGCCTTAATGGAGGGTTCAAGTATCTGGGGGTTTTTTCACGGAGTGAGGGAGAATGGGGCGAGAGATCGCAGAGGGTGGTGCGGTGCCGCAGTAATGGGGGGGCTGGGGGGTCCGTTTTGGTGAAGGGAGAGCTGGCCCAAAAACAACTCTCAATTTTCCGGTCGGTCTACGTTCCTACCCTCACCCATGGCAATGAAATTTTGGGTCATGACCAAAAACGAGATCCCGGATACAAGGCTGAAATGAGCTTCCTCTGTAGGGTGGGGGGGGCACTCCTTAGAGATAGGGTGGGGGCCGACATCCAGGAGGGGCTTGGAGTGAGAGCCGCTGTCCTCCCATCGAAGGAGCCAGTTTGGGGTGGCTCGGGCATCTATACCGGGTCCCCCTGGGAAGGGGTAAGTGTTCCAGCCTCCCCCCCCCGGGGGGGGCCCAGGGGGGGCCCGGACCCTGGAGGGACTATGGGCTCTCCGGCCTGGAACGCCTTGGGCTCCCCCCGGGAGCGGAGGAGGTGTCTGTGAAGGGACGTCTGGGTGTCTCTGCTTTGTTCTGCCCCGCGCCCGGGGTTCCGGATAAGCGGAAGACACGACCCAGAATGTATGTACCTGCTTTTTGGGGGCCTTGGGCGACTGTGTTGTGAATTGGCGCTATAAAAATAAACTGAATTGAATTGAAATTGAATTGAATTAAAGGATGGCTCAGGAAAAGAAAATATACATGTGGTGCTGAGCTTTCTGCTATTTGTGTTAATACTTCCGGGTTAGTGTCATAGTGTAACATCTAACACTGTTATGACTTGGTGAATACTATGTTACACTACTTCAGAAAAAAAGCTGTTTTAAAAGTCACTAATAATCAGACAGCACAGTGATATTTGATGTTTAATAACATGTTACTCGTGCTAATATAAGTAAAAAATAACATCCAAACTTACCGAGAGAGAAGCCATCTTTGTGAACCAGCCAGACTTTCTCTGATCGATACCAGGCCTGCTCTGCTGTAATCTGCTCCTCTGTCTTCACCTGAAAGCACAAAGATTTCAGTTTTAACACAGCAGGGATAAAAGCCACTCATTGTTGATACTAGTGTATGCTGGTGGGTGACAGAAGAAAAGTTGTGTCAGTTCACCGAGCACTGTCTGGATGGGAATGTTAGCTAGTAAGTGAGCCTTCAGGCCAAACACACATCCAGCTGCAGGCTGTGTAAAGGAGCTACGTTAGAACCCTGGTTCATAAACTTTACATCACCTCAACCAGAGAACACAAACCAGAGCACCTGTAAAAATAACACACCAGTCAAAAACAATAATAAAAATCACTCCAAAATAAGTAAATCAAACAAACGTTACATTATGACTAATAATGTTCCACTAAATTCTTGTGGTAAACATGCACTCTGCAGGCACAGACAAGGACAGAGCAAGGGACTACATGCCACTGTGGAAAGCAGTTCTGTTTAATTCTGGTCCCTGCTCGTTTCCGATGTTTCCCTGCTTCAACACTCCTGATTAAAATCAATGACTGACTCTAGGGATGATCTGCTAAACTCATGAACAATTTAGGGACATCGTTCAATATTTGAATCTGGTGTGTTCAAGTGGAGAAACATCTAAGACATGCACAGTAGGTTCACAGGACTAAGTTTCATGTGATGATGGTGCTTTTATGACAGGCACCTTAACTGCAACATGAGACGTCTGGAAAGGAGAAAACAGGTCCTCTTCCCCTGATTCCTGAAGATTTTGGCAGCATTAAGTCAAAGTGCACAGTTAAATATGGGCTACACACCACAAAACACACACACACACACACACACACACAGGAGGAAACACTGCCTGCTTGACTTTAGACTGTGCAACTGAAATGAAAGAATTATCCCCCAGCGCTCACACCAAAGACAAACCAAGCTTTCTTTGGAAGTTAAAACAGTGAGACAGACGCCTGTAATTCTGCAATCACCAGCTGAACGATGGTTTTGAGCTAAATTAATTAAGGGCATAATGAGAACACCTTTCTTAAATTGCTGGTCAGAACACCTCTTGGACTAACTAAAATTGCAACGGTGATAAATTTGGTAAATACTGCGATAAAGATATCTGGCGGGATACATTTGTGCTTCCATCACTCGATGATGGATATGTTTTCAGCGTAAAACCCAGCTGGCCTGCATCTGCATATCAGGGAGGGAAAACCCACAGCTTATTTATATGGCGGCTTTGTTTGGCTCCTGTGCTGGCTTTTGTTATGTGTGTCGGCCAAAAAGCTGTGTGTTTGAAGTAAGCACATGGCTACTTAAAGCAACTGCTATTTCAAAATAAGGTGTTTTTTTGAAGATGGACCAAGCTGAACTCATGGCCCAAGAACTGAACCGCGGCTGGTACAGCGCTTCGCTGCGGGAGTAGATGTTCACTAGGACCGATGCTGACACTGGACTCTCTTCATATTCTGAATCAGAAGGAGATGAAGAGGAGAAACTGATGATGGTGACTGCATAACTTTGGAGAACATTCCTAGTTTCCAGCTGAAGTTAACCCAAGACGAGGATGACGAAGAAAGCTTTGGACTGCCGGCAGAGGAACAAGAACATAAGATATCAAAAGCTATTGCCATCACAAAATTTGAAGAAGACAGAGACAGCGAAATGGAAAAGATGGGGGGGGGGGGGGGGTGGGGAGAAAGGAGAATTCTGCACTTAGGACACAGTCCTGTAGCCGCAAACTTTCTCCAGAGCTCATGTACAACATACGGATGGATTCTTTAGCAGCAGAAATGGAGTGGCAGGACATGAGAATCATCGGACATCTTGGAGTGAGTTTGACAACTTAAAAAAAAAAACTATTATGATGCATCATATTTCATATTTTTAATATTTCATCATATAATTAATTACCTTTTCCAATTTCCCAAGAATTTCCCCTGTTCAGAAACACCTATTCAAAAGGTATAAACTATTGGCCCATAGCTCTATTCATACCTGCATTCAGATTAGACACACACATTGATCACCAACCCCCAAACTGCTGTCTTATTGTTCCACCAATTGCGGAATCTATAGCTGCAACCTGGAAGACTGGTTGGATTTCTTTGTATTTTTCAAATGGCCCATAAAACACTTAAAAAAATTGCTGTGAGTTCAATGACAGTGCAGTCATCGGAGCTTCTGTTGACAAACATTGCTGGGGGAGGTGTTGCAGCAAGCTATACAAAGTTATTCAAATTAACAGCTTTTGTTACCGCCCAGCTTCCAGGGTGTTTCTAACAAAACTTTGAAGCCTGTTTTCTTCCTTGAAGTACTTTGAAGAGTGATAACATTCAAATGGTCATATCTTCTTCAATTCCTTTTCAATTTCCACAGGTTTGACATCATTGGAAAGCCTAGACTCCACTCTTTCAAGATCTGTAAATAACTCAAAATGACCCCGGGTAGACTTGTTCCTGGTTTTAACATATTAGTCACAGTAGAACCCATCTGTTGTTTCACAAAAAAAACAGATGTTAGGAATAACCTTTATAAATATGCTTATAGCTGTTTTTCCCATTTATGCAATAGTGAAATAAAGTATAAGTTCTAATGTTTCCCTTTTGTTACAATAGGATAAGAATGCTCATAGACATACAGTACAAGGATAAACGGCCCAAGGATTGTCATAAATGACCTGAAGCTGGGGCAATGGGGTTGATAGTGGAGCAGCCGGTATAACTGGGTTGATTAGAAACCTACAGCACACTTAGATTAAGTATGGACACCTGCTACTGCACAATCTAACAGATAGACACCACAATGGTGACACATAATCTACCGATAATCACTGAGGGAGAGCACATCCATTGCACTGGATTGCCAGATATAAAAACTGTATGTGACCTTCTATCGAGGCTCTTCGTCATCCTCTAACAGACTGCGAGGGTCCGAGACAGGAGCCTCAGCGCTGATCTCTGTAATCATTCCTCTGCCTTAACTTATATTAAAAAGAGCTAAAAGTTAGAAACTGGTTGAGAGTCGTTCCTTTAAGAGTCTTTAGATAGAGTGTGTGATCACTTCATGGGGACCAAGTACCGGAGGAGCTCTGAGGCGTTTTAGGTGCGGAAGCTCGGAAAAATTGGTGTTCCCGCCTGCGCCCCGGAAGCGGAAACCACTTTTGGATAGGGTTGCCACTGAGAGACAACGCATCACAGCAGCGGCTGCAAACGAAAAGGTAGGGAGATCCTATTAAAAATCTCCAGTGTTTTTCCTGTAAAAACACTCTGGCTGTGTTGTTAGTTCTGAGTGAGCCGTTTTTGTAATTCTTGGAGGCAGAGAAATGGTTCAAAATAATTGTTGCGAACGCATTAATAAGTGATAAGACGTGTTAATAAGCGGTGCGATTTTAATGGTGTCAGCCCAGGAAGAAAGGTACAATCTTCTAAAAGACAGCTAAAATCTAAGGGTGTAGGTTTTGAGTTCCTTTATTGTATGCTAGGGAAGATCGGTTTCCCTCCCACAGAATATAAAAGCTACCTCCCTGAATGAGGCACGCAATCCTTGACTAAGGTTTGAACGGGTCTTGAGTTCTGCTTAATGGAATTCGAAAGCGCCACCAAGGGGGAAGTATTAGGTTTCGATAGCTCCTTGAACTTCTTAAAAGATTCAAAAAGCCGCTTACATCCTTGTGAGTAAAACACGCAGAGATAAATGCGCATCCTCGGTTTAGGTTTCGATGGTTCCTGTTTGCTCTCGTAAAGAGCACGAAAGCCACCACCGAGAGGGGGTCTTGAGTTTTGATAGCTCTCTAATTTTTCCATAAGAAAAATTTAAAAGCTGCTGGCTCCTTTTTGAGTAAACAGCTGTATAAAGATAAAAGTGTAACATCAAACGGCCAGTAAAAATGTGTGTAAGTCTATAACAGTGAGCGAAGGGAAGTGACGGGGGACATATTACGCTGACGGACACTGACTGACTGCTACATGCTACATGCTAAGCTAGCATGTTAAGCTAACAAGCTAAGCTAACAGACCCTAGCTCACTGAATAAACTCTGCTGTGAATAAACTTTGGTGTCTGAGAGATAACGGAATAAGCTCTCATGTGGAGCAGGAAACGGTGCTGTACCGCCTGGTTCGCCAGACATCACTAGAAAATGAGCTCTATGCTTGTTCTGTAGGAGCAATGCTTGGAGACAGGGAGGAGAAATATATTAGCAAGTTTCAACCACAAAGACACTTTAACAACAGTTTGATGGAGCTTGTTTGGGTCCTGGAAATAATTGTCGACTCACCAGAAAAGGGTAAGAAATAATTTTTAACCATTAAGTGACACAAAGTGGTTCCCCTCTAAAATGCTGTATTTATAGGGCAATCGAACTTTTTATGTGGCCAATGTTTGTCCATTTTGTCTGTTTTTGTGAAATTAATGTCTGTTTTATGTTATGTAAAAAAATAGGGTATATGTGGCAGGATACATTTAATTTAAATAGTTTTCTGATATGAAACTAATTGGAATTTTGAGTTTTTAGGTCTGGAGAAGCAGTCCTGACCATGGACCGCCTGCTTGAAAGGTAAAAACATTTTAAACTATCTGACGCTCTGATCCTCAGCAGTACCATAATAATATTAGGTCAGTTCTTTATGATAATACCAGAAAGGGACAACCTCTCCCCTCAAAACGTGACTCAAATTTAACACAATATGAAATACACCTTAACAGAATTACTGGACTGAACTGAAATGGAGAAAACTTGAGTTAACTGAAACAAACTTTATTTACTTGAAATAAATACAAAGTATAATTAAAAAGGAAACTGTACGGTGTGTTTATAAAACTGTGCAAGACAAACTAAGATTATAAGACATAACATGCCCTTCATTTTTGTTTTCATCAATTTCATTAAGCCTTCTAAATGGATGAGGAGTGAGTTTTTTCCACAGAACTCAGTTACAGTTAAATGTAATTGAACTAGATTTTAAAAAGGGTATCTATGGTTCAGATTTAATACTTACATACACAATTAAATGAACACAATACTCTGACCCTTTTTTGATGCCTACACTACACATAAGAACAGACCAATCGAGGTATGGAAAGAGATTAAAATAAGCACCAGAACTAATGAAATTAGTACTTCGCATTATTAGAATAATAGCAACTAATAAAAACTAGTGACCCCATTCTTAAATAAAATAAGGACTTACTGCATTAGAAAATATAGATAGATCTAAATAAAGCTAGATTAGAATAGAACATTCAGAGCCGTTATAATCTTGCTGACGAATACCACAAAAATTGTTATGGAACCAGATGATTACAAGAGAGCAGCTTTATCAGGGCCAAACAGAAACATTTGTAGGGAAGATCCAATGTCCTTCGACCTGATATTGACTTTATTTAGGCCTCACTATCATGACACAATACCAGTAGTGACAGGTCTTATTAACATCTTGGGTGACGCATATTATGTATAGAAAGAAAAAAAGGGTTAATAGGCAGCACTGACACCTGATTATTTCAAGGGGTAACCCCTTGAGATGCGCCATCTCATTTTTGACAGGGTCCTCTCAGAACAGAACGATAAACAACAGTAAAAAGAATAAAACAAATATGAAAAAATCACACATAACACAACATTCTCAAGGACCCACAAACACACACTCTGACAAACACCAGAATAGCAACTGCATGGCACATAAACTTAACATCAAGACACAAAATAAGACCACACATACAGAGTTCATGCGCACATCTCTGTGAGGATTAAGTCCAGATTAAATGAACCTTTATTCTTATTGAAAGAAAGGGGAAGCAAGATGTTTTACAATAAAGTAAATATGAATAGCAGTAATACAGCAAGTAAGTAAGTAAGGCAAAGTATTCAAGCTGATGAAGCTTTAAAACCCCAAATGCAAAACGTCTAATTTTTTTACTAATTCCTTGGTGTAAAAAAAAAAAGATAACTTATCAGTATTTCTCAGGCCTATTTTTAATTAAATTTTGGATTAAGTATTTTTTTTAATATGGGAAAGTATTTCAAAGTTTGGGGGGGGGTGAAGATTAGTTTCTGTGGCATGGCCATAAATAAAACATCAGCGTGTTTTTTCTAGGATTGGAAGCAGCAGTTGTGGAAAACCTTTTACGAGCTGGAAGGAAAAACATTCTCAGAACGATAAGGTAACAATTTTAAGGCAACAGGCTTTCAAAACAATATTAAATTTAGGATTTTTAGCTCGACCCAGTTTTGGGACTCAGATTTTATCTGACCCCAAAGGATGATTTTTTGAAAAGTTTACAACAAATAATTTGGGCAGTGATTAAACAAAAAAAATTTTTCACTCATTTTAAGATTTTCAGCAGGAGGAAAAATGCTGTTAACTTTATATAATTTGAACAGAATAAATCTACCATTGCCTTCTGACAAGATTAAAATTAATGTCCTATATTAAAACTTGGTTTTCACCAAAAGCGGAAGTAGCATTAAATGATACAGTTGATTTAATTACAAACAATAAAATCCCTGGCGGATTGTACATACCGATTTATGTCAAGTCAAAGGATGTAGAGATGTGCTTGACACTTTCACCAGGTCGGCTGAGTGAGCTAATCACACAATCAAAAAACGACTGGCTAAAGTTTGTGCTGATAAAAAAATGAAGTGGCTGGATGCGCTGCCCTTGGTGATGTTTTACATCAGATCATCACCCACTGAGCTCATGGGTTTAACTCCCCATCAGCTGCTGACAGGAAGAACCATGTCCTGTCCTTTTACCTCCTCTCTTCAGTCGGGGTGTGAATCCAGTCTGGATTCACAGAGAGCAACAGACATGTTCAAAGGTTTCAATCTGCTGTGAAGTTTTTGTCCCATAACACACAGGAGGCTCTAACCAAAGAACCAACAGGAGAAACAAATGGAACTCTGGATGAGGGCAAAACTAAGGTAAGCAGATCGTATAGCAGGAAGGTAAGCCATCCTCCGAAGGAAACCTCAGAGAAATCAGAAAGCACCTGAGGGAAGAACATACGAATAGGTTTTTATTTTGGATATCTTTTGACTTAACATTTCATTTCCAGCTAAGCATCAAAAAAGGGCTTTTGAAACTAAATTTTAAAACTATTCCCGTAACCCTAACGTAAAAAGGTAAGATTTAAATCATTTTTTTTTTTTTGCTTTCAACTAACCCAAAAAACAATTATGTGGAAAACCCCCCTTTTATAAAAATTTTAGTGGGGTGGGTTTTCTTAAAAAGAGGGAAAGTGATAAAAAAAATAAACAAAACAAATTCTATTTGTTGGGTTTTAAAATTTGAAAGAGTATGTTTCCCGTAAAATTTTTAAAGGAGGTTTACAAAACCCAAAAATCACAAAAGGGGAAGGATTTCTAAAGTAAAACTGTGGGGAAAAATCAACAAACAAATTGTACTTCTGTAATGTGGGAAATTGTGGGAAAAAATTGCAAAAGGGTTAAAGAAGTGGGTTTAACCTATTTAATCAATTCAAATAAAATTCATGAAAAAGAAATTATAACTTCCAATGTGCTTCTAGTTATTTATTTTTAGATGATGTGGTTTGCAACTTAGATTGTAAATTTTTAAATTTTTATACAGGGCCTTGAACATTTACTTGCTGCTGAACAGAAAAATTATTTATGGGAAAATTGCTTTAAAAATTAATAATAATTGCTATTGATTGGACAGGGGAAAGCTGTGCCCTGGTTTCCCTCCCCTCCAGGATGCCCGAACCCCAATTGGCCCACTTCGTCAGGGGGAACCCCTTTTAGAAAAAGTATTTTTGAAATTTTGATATATCTGCTAGAATACAAAATGGGTTCCTGTTAGAACTGATTCTAATCTTTTAAATGACACCAAGGGCCCAAAAAAGGAGAGACAGCTGAAGGCTGTGTAAACAGGATGTTGAAATTATTTCTTGTCAAAATAGAATAGCTTTTGGATATGATCCTAGCAAAAGAAGAAGGTTGTGTGGTGTTTGTGGAGAGGTTTGTTGTTCTTTTATTCCCAATAATTACAGCACCTGATGGATCTCTAATGAAGGCCCTAAATGAATCGCAATCATTATCCATTTAATTAAAAATCGCTCTCAGGAATCGATGAACAATTCACAAAAAAAAATGTTTGAGACGTGGTCTGAAAAATGGGGAAACCTACTGGTGAGTATATTCACGTCATTAACTGTTGTGGTGATCGCAGGTTGTGTTTCCTGTTGTGCAACGTGTATTCCAGCTCTCATCCTCAGGTGTATTGATCGTGTGATTGGTTCCAGTGATACCAGAGGTTTAAGATTACCAGAATATCAAATGGATGTGGTGCCAAAGCACACTGATGTTGTCCACTGAATATTTAAGCACAAGTGATGATGTGGATCTCATGGAACCAAACCAAAGTGTTGGTTAGATAGAGTGTGTGATCGCTTCATGGGGACCAAGTACCGGAGGAGCTCCGAGGCGTTTTACCACCAGCAGGGTACGGAAGCTCGGACACAGATGTTATGTTACACAACATAACTGTTGATATCACGAGACGCAACACATAGTCAAGGATAAACTGATACAAGAGGATGACACCTCTTGTATCAGGAGGGTTAAGAACAGGCATAGATAAAAGAAGGACTCACGCTCCATTCTTTGCTCCTCTCGGTTCATCCCTAAGATGGGCTGAGGGGAACCTGGTACCGAAGGTGAATGTCACTCTGTATCTGTTCAATTCTATACTCTGTACACTGATCATTTTGCCATTAAATCTTGATTTTATGCTTAACCATTTCTCAATATTTCACAAAGTAAATACTTTGCTGGGTTTAGTGGTTGGGTCTCGGAACTGGAGAGAAACGGACCCGGTGGTGCACAGGGAGGAAAGAGAGTAAAAACTCCCATTTTACAACAGTTAGATGAGAAAACCAGAACTGCAGCCTCCGCTCTAAATCATCCAAAAGGTGTTCAAGAAGGTTGAGGTCAGGACTCTGTGCAGGCCGGTCAAGTTTCTCCACACCAACCTTTATACACCTGCAGCCAGGGAAATGAACACCAGAATTCAGTGATTTGGTGGTGTGACCCAATACTTTTTGGACTATAGTGTATATTCCCTTCAGTGAGTTTAGTGTCTTCCCCAGGGTTCCTTATCAGTGGGACATGCCAGGAAAATCTGGGAGAAGCCCAGGACGCATCCTGATCAGAAGCTCGAACCACCTCAACTGACTTCTTTCGATTCAGAGAAGCAGCGGCCCTCAAAGTCCCCCCAAAGAGCTCCATCTTTAAAACTCGTCATCTTCTGCTTTATCTGGGTCACGAGGGCAGCAGACTCAGTAGAGACACCTTGACTGCCTTCTCCCCATACACACCTCCTCCAGGAGGAGCCCAAGGCATTCCCAGGCCAGCCGAGAGACATAGTGTCCAGTCTCCAGTGTGTCCTGGGCAGTCCCCTGGGCCTTCTCCCAGTGGGACATGCCAGGAACACCTCCCAAAGGAGGCGTCCAGGAGGTAAGCCAGTATAGTTACCTGAGCCACTTCAGCTGGCAGTACCCTCCACAGGGCACCACGAGGGACACAATCGAATGCCTTCTCCAGGTCCACAAACACATGTGGACCGGTTGGGAAAACTCCCGTGAACCCTTGAGTACCCTGTAGAGGGTGTAGAGCTGGTCCAGTATTCCACGGCCAGGACAAAACCACACCGCTCCTGCTGAAGCTTAGGTTTGATTATCGCCCGGACTCTCTTCTCCAATACCCTGGCACAGGCCTTACCAGGGAGGCTAAGAAGTGTAATTCCCCTATAGTTGGAACATATCCTCCAGCAGAATAATGGAGTCCCAGGGAGGGACACTATCCAGCATCCCCGACCGGGACGCCAAGAAGGCCGGGTACTCCGCACTACTGCTTGGCCCATAGGCCGAAAAGACAGTCAGAGACCTATCCCCGACCCGAATGCACAGGGATGCGACCCGCTCATCCACCGGGGTAAACCCCAACACGAAAAGGCTGAGCAAGGGTTCAACAAGCAAACCAACCCCAGCTCGCCACCTCTTCCCGCGGGCCACTCCAGAGTAGAAGAGAGTCCAGCCTCTCTTGAGGAGCTGGTTTCCAGAGCCTACGCTGTGCGTGGAGGCGAGCCCGACTACTTCTAGTCGATATCTCTCGACCTCCCACACAAGCTCAGGCTCCTTCGCCCCCAGCGAGGTGACATTCCACATCCCTAGAGCCAGTCTAAGCATCCAGAGATCAGGTTGCCGAGGTCTCCACCTTCATCCGCTGGCCAATCCTCTTAGCACCAGTCCCTCATGGTTCCTCCTGCAGGTGGTGGGCCCACTGGGGGATGGCCTCGCGTCTCTAGTTCGGGCTTGGCCTGGCCGGGTCCCGCAAGGAGCAACCCGGCCACCAGGCGCTCTATGACGAGTCATGACCCCAGGGCTGGCTCCCACCTCGGCTCCCCTGTAATGGGCGACATACCCATCTTTAAAGCTGAGTCAATAAATTGAGGGTTTTGGTTTTAAGCTCAGCTCTTTCTTCTATACAACAGACCTGAGCAGTGCCTTAAAGATGAAGCCCCAATTTGTCTGTTTATTTCCCATTCCATTCTACCATCCCTCCAGAACAAGACAGCAAATACCTAAACACCTCTGGCTAAGGTAGAGACTAAACCTAAACTCCAGATTTTACCGGTCAAGCACTATGGCTTTAGATTTAGAAAAGCTTACTCTCATCCTGGGCACTTAACACTTGTGATATTTTAGAATTAACTGTTGGTTCCTGACCACATTACCAATCCCTAAACAGCACCTGATTACAGTCCTAAAGTGTGTAGATAATTTAACTACTATAGTCCTAGACTGTGGTTGATAAGCGGTTGCTGACTGTATCCCAGCAGAGGGAGAAAACAAAACAGAGACCAAAGTGTGCAAAACACAGGACTTTCTCATTTATTCAAATTAGTAACAGAATATACAGGGGTTGGACAATGAAACTGAAACACCTGGTTTTAGACCACAATAATTTATTAGTATGGTGTAGGGCCTCCTTTTGCGGCCAGTACAGTGTCAATTCGTCTTGGGAATGACAAATACAAGTCCTGAACAGTGGTCAGAGGGATTTTAATCCATTCTTCTTGCAGGATAGTGGCCAGGTCACTACCTGATACTGGTGGAGGAAAACGTTTCCTGACTCGCTCCTCCAAAACACCCCAAAGTGGCTCAATAATATTTAGATCTGGTGACTGTCCAGGCCATGGGAGATGTTCAACTTCACTTTCATGTTCATCAAACCAATCTTTCACCAGTCTTGCTGTGTGTATTGGTGCATTGTCATCCTGATACACGGCACCGCCTTCACGATACAATGTTTGAATCATTGGATGCACATGGTCCTCAAGAATGGTTCGGTAGTCCTTGGCAGTAACGCGCCCATCTAGCACAGGTATTGGGGCCAAGGGAATGCCATGATTTGGCAGCCCAAACCATCCCTGATCCACCCCCATGCTTCACTCTGGGCATGCAACAGTCTGGGTGGTACGCTTCTTTGGGGCTTTTCCACACCGTAACTCTCCCGGATGTGGGGAAAACAGTAAAGGTGGACTCATCAGAGAACAATACATGTTTCACATTGTCCAAAGCCCAAGATTTGCGCTCCTTGCACCATTGAAACCGACGTTTGGCATTGGCATGAGTGACCAAAGGTTTGGCTATAGCAGCCCGGCCGTGTATATTGACCCTGTGGAGCTCCCGACGGACAGTTCTGCTGGAAACAGGAGAGTTGAGGTGCACATTTAATTCTGCCGTGATTTGGGCAGCCGTGGTTTTATGTTTTTTAGATACAATCCGGGTTAGCACCCGAAAATCCCTTTCAGACAGCTTCCTCTTGCATCCACAGTTAATCCTGTTGGATGTGTTTCGTCCTTCTTGGTTGTATGCTGACATTACCCTGGATACTGTGGCTCTTGATGCAACACAAAGACTTGGTGTCTTGGTCACAGATGCGCCAGCAGGACGTGCACCAACAATTTGTCCTCTTTTGAACTCTGGTATGTCACCCATAATGTTGTGTGCATTTCAATATTTTGAGCAAAACTGTGCTCTTACCCTGCTAATTGAACCTTCACACTCTGCTCTTACTGGTGCAATGTGCAATCAATGAAAACTGGCTACCAGGCTGGTCCAATTTAGCCATGAAACCTCCCACACTAAAATGACAGGTGTTTCAGTTTCATTGTCCAACCCCTGTATATAACAAGACATGGTCACAAAATACCACTCCTTCACATAGCCAATGCTTCTGGCCAGCTGGTACCATCTATTTATATACTTTACAATAAAATTAAAAGTAAATGTAATCGAAACATACAGACATGAAAATCCATTGCAATTGTTCTTAGGTATCAAACAATGTGGTTAAAAAGTTTTCTATGTAAGGAAAGTGAGCAGATTGCAACAAGTCAGTGACTTGCAGTAATCACTCCTCCTGGATGAGCATGTAGAGACATGATATAGAATATAGGGAACATCCGCTCTGCCCTCTGATCTGTGAGTCTCAGTTCTTCCTTATTTGTTCAGCATGTCACACAACAATAAATTATTGTAATAAGAATAAAATAAAACATTTTCTAATATTCCAACAATCAGCTTTTCCAATACACGCAAACTGCTCTACACAAACTGCTCTAGAACACGCTAAAAGTTGTTGCCCGAAGAAGCCAAAAGAACCACATCATCTAGGAAAAGATGAGAATCTAAAGGTTCCCAAACAAAACACCCGCCTCTCAATGACACCACAAACAGGATCAGTCTGGAGGTCTTCCAGGCACGTCCCACCGGGAGGAAGCCCAGGACACGGCCCAGGACACGCTGGAGGGACTATGTCTCTCGGCTGGCCTGGGAACGCCTTGGGCTCCCCCCGGAGGAGCTGGAGGAGGTGTCTGGGGAGAGGGACGTCTGGGTGTCTCTGCTGAGTCTGCTGCCCCCACGACCCGGTCCCGGATAAGCGGAAGACGACGAGTACGAGAAAAAGAAAGATGAAATGCAACAATTTTCTGTCATGAGGTGGGACTGACAAGGTGGAACAGGAGGAGAAGAACGTGTACCTAGAACAAGATTAATGGAAATAATATATAGAACAGAAAAAACTACTTAATTTAAGAACAAATGAGCAAAAATTAAGGAAATAATGGAAAATCTTTGACACAAACAAGCCCAAAACCCCTTTTAACACAACACTGTAAGCGTACAGGACTATTAAAGATTTCTGCTCCGAAATGATTTAATTAATTTGCACAAAGCTTATATAAAAAACTCTAACATAGCCTCATAAAATTGGATTAAATACTAAGTGGAATTTGGACGACAATAGAATCATAGAAATGCTAAGAGCTCAGGTCTAGGTTAAGGTTTTTTGATTTTTTTTTTAATAGTCACTGACCTACTATATTAAGATACACATTGTAAGATTGCACAGTGGAGAGTACATATTTTTAAATTCATGATGTTATAGGATAGAAAGAATAGAATAGAAATCTCCTTTATTGTCAGAGTGGGGAATATGCAAGTGTTTTAGCAGCAAAGTAAAATGAATACAACACATGAAAAATAAATACTGTACAGTTATTGAAAATGGCATACTCGGAATAATGAAATGTGCAACTGAGTGGGCTGATTTAAATATGTACAAAAAGCACATGTATGTAAGCACATCTCCATGAAAAACAACAACAGACTATTTACAAAAAATCGAAAACAGTGCAAATAACAGCAGAACTGTAAACACTTACTGAACCTGTTGGGAGCAGTGATAGTTCTAAAGTCTAACAGCTGCTGGGAGGA
Organism: Crenichthys baileyi; assembly: GCA_036173005.1. Taxonomy (NCBI): domain Eukaryota; kingdom Metazoa; phylum Chordata; class Actinopteri; order Cyprinodontiformes; family Goodeidae; genus Crenichthys; species Crenichthys baileyi. Next base: position 95,014 of record JAHHUM010002777.1, on the reverse strand, counting down.
AGGACCTGTGATGAGGCTCCAACAGTGACATTATTTTTGCTAGAGTCATTCTGTCTCCCACCACCTGCACTGGGCTGAGGGGGCAGCTTATCGAACCGCCTAGTTGTAGATAAGCTGTTGCTTCAACATACTACACCATAGAAGATGGCTGATTCCACCACAGTGTCAAAAAAGGTCTTAAGGGGGCCCCCTCCACTCCAGCAGATCTCAGCCTCTTAGCAGGAAGAATTTACTATGCCTCTTCCTTTAACAAGTTTCAGTGTTGTGACTCCAGTACAGTTTATTGTTCAGGTGAACACCCAGGTTTAAGAGTCCACTTTCTCAAAGTCAGTTCCCCAGATGTTCACCAGAACATCCACTACCAGCCGCTTGGGTTTTCTCAGCTTTGATCAGGAGATGTTTCAGCTGGCACAAGTTCACAAATATCCGTGTCCACTGTCTGTAGTCGTCCTCACCTGTGATAAGGCTGACTATGGGAGAGTCATCTGCGAAGTTCTGAAGATGGCAGCCAGGGGAGTTGATGGATAAATCTGCAGTGTAGAGGTTGAACAGGAACAGTGCCAGCACAGTTCTCTGCAGGGCTCCGTACTACAGACCAGCCTATAAGAGACACCGCCCCATGTCCTCGCTACTGTGGGCGGCCAGTGAGGTAGCCCAGTATCCACTGAGACAGGTGGTGCTCCACTCCTGATATCTGCATCTTGACCCTCAGATGTCCAGGTTGGCTAGTATTAAAAGTAGAGCTCGATGATAAAACGATCGCAATAAATATCTTGAAAAAATTTTCTCGATAGACATATTAGAAGGGGTGGATATAGACCTTCAATATACAGATAATATGAATGGCCAATGATAAGAGACCGATTATGTGGATGAAATTGAGCACTGAACCAATCATGCGGCTGGAATAGAGCCACTCAAAGTTAGGCTGATACAGACAGCATAGCAGCAGACAGACGGGATAACTGCTAATGTTTGTGCCGCTGTAGCTTCTTCATGTAACAAGTAGAACATCACTGAAAAAAGAGAGGAAAAGGAGTGCCTGTGCCCGGTAAGCAGATAGAAGACACAGAAAATGACTTCGTTGACGGTAAGGGCCAAGACTGCTCAGTCATGTGTAGGAATGTTGGCTATTTAAAGTCAGACAAAGACAAAGTAGCATGCACTGCTAATTATGCCTGCAAATACCACCAATCTGTTTTACCACCTGAACCAGTGCCACGCACTGGAGCACGCAGAATGTAAAACTTAAAAATCCCAAACCAGAGCAACTAACTCCAGTTTTTTGGAAATCGACATCATTTAGCTGTCGGGAAGTTAGTGAGCAGAATTACAAAGTACCAATTTTATGCAGTGTTTGCAGATCTCGCGAAAGAAACAAGCAACAAGCTCTATGAAAACAACCAGAGGCCACTTGTGATCGCTATATGTTGCAGCGACGTCATGTGAAAAAGAAAAAGCCACTGAGAGGCTCAGGTTGGGCTGTTCCTTGTCTGACACACTCGTTAGAAAGGACCTGCTGCGAATGAAAATGCCTTTCATAACTTTATTAAGGAAAAATAAACAACTAAGAATAACGTGTTCAAAATCTAACATTAATCGCAGCGTTGAACAAAAAAATACAGCACCCCCTTCCCTGGCACTCCAGCAGTTGGGATATTATGAGCAATTATAAAATCTTCACTCATATTAAAATTGACCTAGAAATTAAACTATAATATTTCTAAACATAAACAAATGAACATCCAGTAAATTATCTTAATTTAATTTATGGCTTCTACAGTCTACAGCAGGGGTCGGGAACCTCTTTGGTTGGGAGAGCCATAAACGCCACATATTTTCAAATGTAATTCCGTGAGAGCCATACAATATGTTTAAATACAGGTAAATGTGTGCATTTTATGTAAGTCTCTGAATTCTTTTTAATAACATTGTTATGCTGTTGCTAACCAATGATGAATAAAGTACTTCTTACGATTAATGCGACTTCTGGTGCTGCATGGTTTTGCTAATGGCTTTGTAGTCTGGTTGATACGTAGTGAGGTTAAGCTTCATGCAGGCGTTGACACTTCCATCTGTTAAACGTGATCGTAAGTTGGTCTTAATGTTCTTTAGACGTAAGAAAGATCGCCCACATGCTTACGTAGAGCCAATCATTGTCAGTACAGCAATACTCCCACGCTGCAGTGTGTGGTATGTTATGGGAAGCGCGTTCCAAGTTTTGACAATTAGCTGGTCCGTGGGTTAAAGTTTTCTCATTTCTCCCCACTTGTGTTTGCTCGCCAACTCTGCTTGCTGTCCTGCAAGTCTTTTCAACTATTCATTCAGTGACTTGAACTTATTCACCCACATGTCTGAGGTCTTCAGGTCTTGTAGCACAAAATCTCTGACAGAGACCCCGGGGATGTAACTCAGGTCGGCTCTGTGCACTGCACACTCGCGTGGATGGCTGATGAACTTAAAAAGACGAGTGCGCTCACGAAATTCTACAAAGCGCACTTTAAATGACTGCAGGAGATTAGATGTGAAGCCCGCTAGCTGCAGGAGATCAAGATGTTGAGCAGAGTCAATTGCTGTGCATGCATCTTTAAAATCTCCCAGTTTTTCAAAGTGTAGTAAACGACCTGTTTCAACGTTGGCGATGAAGAGTTCCAGCTTGTTTTCAAATCCAAACACTGCTTGTTGAACGGATAAGACTGTATTACCAAAGCCTTGCATTTTCACATTGAGCTGGTTCAGATGTTCAGTCATGTCCACAAGATAGTAGAACTGTTGGAGCCACTCAGTGTTAGCTAACTTAGGATGCTCAACGCTTTTAATTTGAAGAAAAGTCCGGATTTACGTTCAGACAAGCGGCAAAACGGCTGAGCACCTTCGCGCTTGACAACAAACCTAGGATGGGTCTCTTTCATATTCACGAAGAAGCGCTACAAATCCTCTGTTTTTCCCCACCATGCACGGAGCACCATCAGTACACACCAAAATAAGTTTATCCATTGATTTTTGTCTTTAGCGAACTCAGTGAAAGACTTGAATAAACCCTCCCCTCTTGTTGTCCCTTTAATAATCAAAACAGCAAGACTTTCCTCACGTAGTGTTACCGACAGCATACCTTGCAATCACGCTGAACTGGGATAAATGGCTTACGTCTGTTGACTCATCCAAAGCGAGAGAAAAGAATGGTGCTGCATTTACACTCACCGGCCACTTTATTAGGTACACCTTGCTAGTACAGGGTTGGACACCCTTTTGCCTTCAGAACTGCCTTAATCCTTCGTGGCATAGATTCAACAATCCTTCATGACGACCATTAAATCGAGGCACGTGACGTCACCCGGTACGGCGGAGCCGGGGTCCCACCCTGGAGCCAGGTCTGGGGTCTGGACTCGTCGGAGAGCGCCTGGTGGCCGGGTTGCTCCTCGTGGGACCCGGCCGGGCCAAGCCCGAACGAGAAACGCGAGGCCATCCCCCAGTGGGCCCACCAACCTGCAGGGGAACCGTGAGGGACCGGTGCAAAGAGGATTGGGTGGCGGACGAAGGTGGAGACCTCAGCGGCCCGATCCCCGGATGCTTAGGCTGGCTCTAGGGACGTGGAATGTTACCTCGCTGGGGGGGAAGGAGCCTGAGCTTGTGCGGGAGGTCGAGAGATATCGACTAGAAATAGTCGGGCTCGCCTCCACGCACAGGGCTCTGGAACCCATCTCCTTGAGAGGGGCTGGACTCTCTTCTACTCTGGAGTGGCCCACGGGGAGAGGCGACGGGCTGGGGTGGGTTTGCTTGTTGCCCCCCCAGCTCAGCCGTCTCATGTAGGGGTTTACCCCGGTGGATGAGAGGGTCGCATCCCTGCGCCTTCGGGTCAGGGATAGGTCTCTGACTCTCGTTTCGGCCTACGGGCCGAGCGGTAGTGCGGAGTACCCGGCCTTTCTTGTTGTCCCTGTCGGGGGTGCTGGATACTGCCCCTCCCGGGGACTCCATTATTCTGCTGGGGGACTTCAACGCCCACGTGGGAAACGACAGTGACACCTGGAGAGGCGTGATCAGGAGGAATGGCCTCCACGATCTGAATCCGAGTGGTGTTTTGTTATTGGACTTCTGTGCTAATCACGGATTGTCCATAATGAACACCATATTCAAACATAAGGGTGTCCATCAGTGCACTTGGCACCAGGACACCCTAGGCAGGAGGTCAATGATCGACTTTGTCGTATCATCAGACCTTCGGCCGCATGTTTTGGACACTCGGGTGAAGAGAGGGGCTGAGCTGTCCACTGATCACCACCTGGTGGTGAGTTGGATCCGCTGTAGGAGGAGAAAGCCGGACAGACTTGGCAGGCCCAAGCGCATAGTGAGGGTCTGCTGGGAACGCCTGGCGGAGCCCTCGGCCAGGGATGTATTCAACTCCCACCTCCGGGAGAGCTTTGACCAGATTCCGGGGGATGTTGGAGACATAGAGTCCGAGTGGACCATGTTCTCCGCATCTATTGTCGATGCTGCTGCCCGTAGCTGCGGCCGTAAGGTCTGCGGTGCCTGTCGCGGTGGCAATCCCAGAACCCGGTGGTGGACACCGGCAGTAAGGGATGCTGTCAAGCTGAAGAAAGAGTCCTATCGGCTGTGGTTGGCTTGTGGGACTCCTGAGGCGGCTGACGGGTACCGTGAGGCCAAGCGTGCGGCAGCCCGGGCTGTGGCAGAGGCAAAAACTCGGGCCTGGGAGGAGTTCGGTGAGGCCGTGGAGAAGGACTACCGGTCGGCCTCGAAGCGATTTTGGCAAACCGTCCGGCGCCTCAGGAAGGGGAAGCAGTGCTTCGCCAACACTGTTTATAGTGGGGGTGGGAGGCTGCTGACCTCGACTGAGGACATTATCGGGCGGTGGAAGGAGTACTTCGAGGATCTCCTCAATCCTTCCATCACGCATTCCCTGGTGGAAACAGAGGCTGGGGACTCGGGGTTGGACTCTTTCATCACCCAGGCTGAAGTCACCGAGGTGGTTAAAAAGCTCCACGGTGGCAAGGCTTAGGGGATGGATGAGATCCGCCCTGAGTACCTCAAATCTCTGGATGTTGTGGGGCTGTCATGGTTGACACGCCTCTTCAACATTGTATGGCGGTCGGGGACAGTGCCTCTGGACTGGCAGACCGGGGTGGTGGTCCCCCTTCATAAGAAGGGGGACCGGAGGGTGTGTTCCAACTACAGGGGGATCACACTCCTCCACACAGCCTCCCTGGTAAGGCCTACGCCAGGGTATTGGAGAGGAGAGTCCAGCCGATAGTCGAACCTCGGCTTCAGGAGGAGCAGTGTGGTTTTCGTCCCGGCCGTGGAACACTGGACCAGCTCTATACCCTCTACAGGGTACTTGAGGGCTCCTGGGAGTTTGCCCAACTGGTTCACATGTGTTTTGTGGACCTGGAGAAGGCATTCGACTGTGTCCCTCGTGATGCCTTGCGGGGGGTGCTCCAGGAGTATGGAATCGGGGGCCCTTTATTAGGGGCCATCCGGTCGCTGTATGAGCGGAGCAGGAGTTTGGTCTGCATTGCCGGCACTAAGTCGGACCTGTTCCCGGTGCATGTTGGACTCCGGCAGGGCTGCCCTTTGTCACCGGTCCTGTTCATAACTTTTATGGACAGGATTTCTAGACGCAGCCAAGGGCCGGAGGGGGTCTGGTTTGGGGACCAGTGGATTTCGTCTCTTCTTTTTGCAGATGACGTGGTCCTGCTGGCCCCCTCTAGCCAAGACCTACAGCATGCGCTGGGGCGGTTCGCAGCCAAGTGTGAAGCGGCTGGGATGAAGATCAGCTCCTCCAAGTCAGAGGCCATGGTACTCAACCGGAAAAGGGTGGCTTGTCCTCTTCAGGTTGGAGGGGAGTTCTTGCCTCAAGTGGAGGAGTTCAAGTATCTCGGGGTCTTGTTCACGAGTGAGGGAAGAATGGAGCGGGAGATCGACAGACGGATCGGTGCGGCTGCCGCAGTAATGGGGGCGCTGTGCCGGTCCATTGTGGTGAAGAGAGAGCTGAGCCGAAAAGCGAAGCTCTCGATTTACCGGTCGGTCTACGTTCCTACCCTCACCTATGGCCATGAACTTTGGTCATGACCGAAAGAACGAGATCCCGGATACAAGCGGCTGAAATGAGCTTCCTCCGTAGGGTGGCCGGGCACTCCCTTAGAGATAGGGTGAGGAGCTCGGCCATTCGGGAGAGGCTCGGAGTAGAGCCGCTGCTCCTCCACATCGAGAGGAGCCAGTTAAGGTGGCTCGGGCATCTATACCGGATGCCTCCTGGTCGCCTTCCTCGGGAGGTGAGGGACTATGTCTCTCGGCTGGCCTGGGAACGCCTTGGGCTCCCCTCGGAGGACCTGGAGGTGGTGTCTGGGGAGAGGGACGTCTGGGTGTCTCTGCTGAGTCTGCTGAGTCTGCTGCCCCCGCGACCCGGTTCCGGATAAGTGGAAGACGATGAGTACGAGTACGAGTACGGGCATAGATTCAACAAGGTACTGGAAACATTCCTCAGAGAGTTTGGCCATATTGACATGATAGCATCACACAGATGCTGCAGATTTGTCGGCTGCACATCCATGATGCGAAACTCCCCTTCCATCACATCCCAAAGGTGCTCTATTGGATTGAGATCTGGTGACTGTGAAGGCCATTTGAGTCCAGTGAACTCATTCTCATGTTCAAGAAACCAGTCTGAGATGATTCGTGCTTTATCACATGGCGCGTTATCCTGCTGGAAGTAACCATCAGAAGATGGGTACACTGTGGTCATAAAGGGATGGACATGGTCAGCACAATACTCAGGTAGGCTGTGGCACTGACACGATGCTCAATTGGTACTAAGAGGCCCAAAATGTGCCAAGAAAATATCCCCCACACCATTACACGACCACCAGCCAACTTTTGGTACAAGGCAGGATCGATCCATGCTTTTATGTTGTTGATGCCAAATTCTGACCCTACCATCCGAATGTCGCAGCAGAAATCGAGACTCATCAGACCAAGCAACGTTAAAGGCATGTTCAAGGCAGGAACAGACAAGAGGCTGGAACCAGCTGTGGGTGAGTGTAAGAAAGTGGCGGCTTCCTTCAGTTTTTCTTGGAAAAGGAAGACAGACTTAGCTGCTGTTCAGGAAGAGCTTCACCTACCCACAACACAAGCTGGTGACAGAGTCACCCACCAGGTGGGGCTCAAGCCAAAGTATAATTCAGAGGGTGTTGGAACAACACAAAACCAACTCTGAGGTACTGGGTGTCAGAAAAGACACAACACTTGGTTTCCTCCTGGCAAGACCTAGAAGTGCTGGAATGTATGCATGGCCCTAAATCCAGTACTGGATAATATATCAATTTTTGTTTAGTTCTCCTGTAATGTCTGAAGACTTTTGTTTAAAATATACTGCTTTTATTTATCCAAAACAGTTTTATAATGTTCAATGACATGTTCAAGTTTAGAAAATACATCTTTAAATAAAAAATAACCTTCTAGTTTTAGAAAGAGGCTTTGTGCTTCAAGAAAAATAATAGAAAGGAAATAAAACATGTTAATTTTGAATTTCTGAATTAGTCTTTTTTGTCTTTGTAATGATTAAGTTAACGGCTGTATTTCCTGTCTTCATATTGTCCTTCATTCTATCCTCTATTATTATACTTGTACTCGTCGTCTTCCGCTTATCGGGGACTGGGCTGCAGGGGAAGCAGTCTCAGCAGACGCCCAGACTTCCAGCTTCTCTGGGGGAAGCCCGACACGTTCCCAGGCTAGCCAAGAGATATAGTCCCTCCAGCTTTTCCTGGGCCGCCCCTGGGCCTCATCCTGGTGGGATATTCCTGGAACACCTTCCGAGAAAGATTTCTCTGATTGGCCATAGGAAGCAAAATGCAGCTCCACCACCCGTACACCCAACATTTCCAGTTTTATGTTTTTGCATAAGCAGCAGCAAACTTCACAGTCACTATTTGGAGCGGGCTATAACCAAGCCTTAAATTGTTTCATTTTAAGCCATGTCTTGTTATATTTATATATGCTTTTTTCCATGAGAGCGGGAAAATGCAAATATAACCCCACTGTACCACTTTTTACATTTCCGCACATAGACCATCAAGTGATGTGGACTCGCCAATAACACAAAAGCTAATTGGCTGGATGTGTGTTTTTTTTATTTTATTTTATTAAAGAAGCAAGTGATACAGACAAACTCTTCTGCCTATACTTCAATGTCCAACACATTTACTGAGTAAACAAAAAAAATCAACATATGCTAATCCAAAATTTTTTGTTTTTTACAGTAAGTAAACAAATATAACATGTGAGTTAGGAAGGGGGAGGAAGGTCTAAATCTTCTTAATATGGGGGCTAACGTAGTCAGAGATTATATATTTGTCCGAAACCAAAGTCAGGATACATGACATAACAGTGTTTTCATGTGACAGACTTATTTACTCCACGGGGATTACTGATTTTACATAATTTGTCCAATTTGCCCATATCTTAAAAAAAGATTCCCTTTGACCTCTAACAGAGAATGATAGTTTCTCCAGAATATAAATCTCCTGTACAATTTTGAACCACTCATCTACTGTAGGTGCTTCAGGTTTTAACCATTTTCTGGTGATTGTCTTTTTACTTGCTGCAAGCAGCATTAAAAACAATTTTTTATCCTTTAGAGTCCAATTATCAAATGGAATGGCCACTAGATACAGGACTTCAGTCAGAATGGTTTAATCACTGGACAGCTCCAGAAAATATGGTGATGATTTGCCTCGTTTGTCCCACAGAGTGTCCAACAGCTGCCTCCTCTGCCCAGATACTTTTTCTGAGCTGGAGTTTCAAAATATCTAACAGTGTTTTTCCAACAGAACTCTCTCCATGTTCTGAAGCTCGAGGTCATCCAGTGTAGTTTATTGATCTGTTCCCAGCCTCCAGAAGAGATGGTCAAATCGCCTTCTTTTATCCATCTGTTTCTTATGTAGTCCGTGTCACTTCGTCTAGAAGCTTGAATACCATTGTATAGTATAGAAATAAGTTTCTTGCGTAAACCTGATTTCAACAGAGACAGGAACACTAAAAAGTTACGGTTTAGCTGTTTTTCCCAATTATCTCGTATATTATGATTAAAGTAGGCCCTAACCTGTAGATATCTGTAGAAGTCGTCTTTTCCAACCCGTAGACCTCTGAAGTTCCTCAAAACTCTGAAACTCCCCTTCTGGGTAAAAGTGTAGTAGTAAGTGGTTAATCCTTTTAGTATCCATCCCTTAAATCTTACATCAGTCTTGTTTGGTTTTAAGCTGAATCGAATGCACACCATCTGAATATTCTGGTCTGATTCTCTAATTTACAAGTTCTACCTATCTTTCTCCAGGAGATCAGCATTGTGTGTAGCATTGACTCCTGTGGAATTGTCAGCCTTTCTTATACGTCCTTGTCCATTAACACTGATATTAAAGGTATTCTCTCCACCGTTGTGCCCTCTATATCTTTCCATCCAGCATCATAAGACGGCGAGCAAAGACATATCACTGGTCTTAATTGAGCTGCAAGATAATAGTCCTGTAAGTTGGGAAGGCCAGTCCACTCTTCTCCTTCTTTAATTGCAGCATTCTATATCTCACTCTAGTCTTTTTCCCTTGCCAAATATATTGTGATAATAATCTATTCCAATCCATGAAGTGCTTGTCTGCTGTCTGAATAGGTAAACATTGAAATAGATATAGAAAGCGTGGCAGGACATTCATCCTTATCGATTCTTTTCTGGAATCTAAATTTGAAAAGGGAATCAAATTCCATCTCTGTATATCTGATTTCAGCTTTGAGATCAAGGGACCATAGTTGGCATCAAAAATCCTGGAGAAATTCTTGGACAATGTGACCCCTAAATATTTTATGGAATCCGCTTCCCAATTCCATTTGTACAAACTTTTGATTTTGTTCTGTGGGTTATAATTTATCAGTAAAACTTGAGTCTTGGTAATGTTTATCTTAAAACCCGATAATGAACCATACTCCTCAATCATCCCCATAATTTTGGGTAGAGTCTGAGCTGGCCTTGTTATAGTTAACAGTAAATCATCCGCAAACAATGACAGCTTTTGCTCCCCCAATGGCATCTGAACTCCTGCTATATCTGACCTCTGCCTTATCCACTGACTTAACGGCTCTATGAAAAGGTAAAAGAGGATCGGCGAAATACAACATCCCTGTTTTGTACCTCTTTCCAAGACCAAGGGATCAGAAAGATCTCCGTAAATTTTTTTCCTAGCAGATGGTTTATGGTTTAATGCTGCAATTACATCAATTATGGTCGGATGGTTCCCAAATCTGGACATCACTTTATGAAGGGAGTCAAAAGCCTTCTCTACATCCAAACTTACAACCAGGGTCTCTAGTTTTTGTTGTACTACGTAATTTTGAATATTTCTTAAAGTCCAACCACATTAATCAGCCCTTTGAACACTTGTCTCTAAGAGAATTATCTAGCAGGGAAAATAGATAGAACCCTGAGTTCTCAGGATGTTGGTGGTGATGTTCTCCTAAAAGCCTGCAACCTTTCTTTGTAACTTTCTCCTCTTGCAGAGCTGGAGGAGCCCATCTGTTTTCTCCCCTCCTTCCTGTTCCAGGACAGTCGCTCCATCTGTTCCTTCAGGGACTCTGGAGATCTGACGACTTTACCTTGTAGCCTTTTTTGGCCAAGTCCTCGGTAGCTTCCTCTATTGTGTCGTAGATTCTGGATCCTTCTTTGTTTCTCACTCGCAGCCTCGCGGGGAATAGTGTCTGGAACGGAACCCTTTCTCTCTTAGGACTCTCCGAACCTCAGTGTATTCTCTGTGCTTTCTAATGATGGCTGGCGGGTAGTCGTGGTCCAGATTTGTTTGTTTCTCACGCCAGACAAATCCCTTGTGCTGCCAAGCTTTACATTTCTTTATATTTGAAGCGCGGAAACTTCACAATAATTGACCGCGTGTTTTGAGTTTGCTCCTCTGTCTTCTCCAGTCCCTACTCTACTTCATTAATCCTGGCGTTCGTTATTCTTATTTCCTCTTTGATAGTCGAAAGTTGTTCCTTGGTTTCCTGCTGAAACGCTCTCAATTCTTCAAACATTTCCAGAGTAGCCATTCTGCCGTTAGCTTTAAGCTACGACATGTTAGCTGCACCTTTTCTGTTCCTGTGGCTTTTTGTTTTCTCTTTTCCGTTACTTTATTCTCAATGGGGATACATTCTTCGACTTACCCCCTCTCAACTGCCTTTCGTTGTGCAATATTCACTCAGCTGAATGGGAGCAAATCACTAATTTCTCCGGTTCCCTCATGAGCCCCTCTATCGAGCCGCCATCTTTGTGGTGTTCCGACCGGAAGTCAAGCTGGTTCTGTGTTTTTAGTTGTAAACACATTCAAAGCACCACAAAGTGTTACGGAAGCATTTTATTGAGCAACTGAGTTAGCGTTACATAGGCGTAAGAAAATTAAGACCTATTTAAAATAATTTAAGAGTCGAACACAACACTGTGTGTGTGAATTTAAGACCTTAAATTTAGATTTTTAAATTTCAGATGTTTTTAGACTTCTTAAGACTCCGCTGGAGCCCTGTAAACCAGAAAGATGATGAGAAACATGGAAGTCTGGACAGAGCCAGTGAACTAAATACATTATTTTAGGCACTAGTGGCCCTTATTTTTCCCATTTTTTCGAAAGTGAGTTGACAGGAAATGGGGTGGAGAGAGAGGGGGGAGGACATGCAGTAAATGTCAACAAGCCGGGACTCAAACCAGCGACAGCCTGAGTCAAGGACTAACAAAAAAACTTTTCATTTATCATTTTAACAGCGTCCAAAGAGTTCTCTGATTTTATATCGACTCAGCATATTTCTACTTCCATCAGGTAAAGATGAGTACATTGGCCACCAAAAACGTATATTGTATTTACAACAATTTGTGTTTTTTTAGCTTATGTTAATATACATTCCAATCCACACTTCACCACCATATTTATTTCACACCACATTTTTAGTAGCTGAGGGAGTTGGGTATGTAGCAGGGTGGGTTGAGGCTGTTGATGGCCATCTTGTATGATTTAAATGTCAAGTGGGGATGTTCTCTGTGGAATATGTAGATGAGTGGGGCGTTGGGGTTGCTATTGTGTGTTTTCTTGATGAGTGGATGACTGAGTTGTGAACTCCGGTTGTGAGCGCAAAGGTGGAGTAGGCTGTTGTTGCTGGGTGTGTTCCAAGATATGCAGTGTGTTTAGAATTGAAATCTTTGCTTGAAATAGGATTCATCACCCACTCCCTCAGGTATGTGGGGTACCTCTGGCTCCTTAAGCAAATTAAAAAATCTAGCCCCAATGTCTGGTTTTCAGGTGGCCTATTGCCTCGCTGCAACAGTAGTTGTAGTAGTAGAATTAGTTCTGGTAGTAGTATTGATAGTGTTTGTTGTTCCTGTTCTTGCTTGTCTTGTTGTTTGTGTAGTGGCCCGCTCTCCGTGAGGGCCTTTCTGCTGCACTATTTGTTTACTGGACTGACACAGTTGATGCAGGATATTGCTGTTGCAGAGTATTGTCTCATTTGGTAGGTCTTTAGTGGAAAAGCAGCATCAGCTACTATGCCATAGGGCATCCTGTTTGCAGCAACATCACCAGGGAGGGGCTCACTGGCCGGCACTTTTAAGGTTCCACGCTCCAGGCCAATACCCAAGGCCCAATAGATGCCTCTATCACTTGATTGTCCATAGTCCCCCACATTAATGACGCGAAAATTGTTAGTCTGTACCAACCAGTGCCATCATGGTTATTTCAAAATGGAGAACTCTGCGAGATGGTTAAGTGGAGATCAGAAACAAGATTTCATGTCTACCCAGTGGATCCAAAGCACATAGTGTGAGGGAGCATAAACCTTAATACAACAACAATACAAAGTAAAATATTTGTTCATTCTTTTTTGACCAAAATGCCTCAAGCTCCATCAGGCTGGATGTAGAACATCTGTGGACAAAGACTTTTAATTCCAGGCACAGTGTCTGATTTGGATTTAGGTCTAGATTTTGACTGGGCCATTCTAATACAAAGATATAGTTGGATCTAAACCATTCCGTTGTAGCTCTTGCTGTATGTGAACATCTGACCCTGCAGTGACAAATTACAAGGGTTAAAGTACTAACTTTCATATCATCACATTATTTAACCATCTTCAAATAGTTATAACATGTATGCCTTTTTTAGGCTCCCATCTTTTGAAGTATATTCAGATTGCAGGAAAGATCCAGATTTGGGAAGATTGAGTTGTGGCATTCACTCCTCCTGGATGAGCATGTAGCATCAGTAGACAGTTGACTGCATTTTACAGAGACATATAAGCACTTCTCGGAACTAAGACTTAGTCTATGCAAGTAAAATAACTGATCTCCATCCATCCATACATCCATCTTTCCATTATCTGACATTGAGATTGGCTCACAGGAGTAACAGTTGGAGGATAGAAAGACAGACATCTCTCCAGCTCATTCTGGAGCATCCCAAAGCATTCCCAGACCAGAAGAGATATTTTATCCATCCAACACTGTTAAGGTCTGCCACAGGCTCTCTGCTAAATAGGATGTCCCTAAAAACCTTCAAAATGGAGGCACCCAGGAAGTACCCAGGAGGCATCCTGTTCAGATGCCCAAACAACCTGACTTAACTTCTTTTGAAGCGGATAAGCAGCGACTCTACTTTGAGCTCCCCCCCAGTATAAGAGAAGTCCCCATCCAATAAGCATTGTTCCCATGAGCCCAGCCGCCCTACCTAGGAAGCTAATTTCAGCTGGTAGTATCCAAGATCATCTTGTGACGGTCAGGATACAAATCTCATCACCATAGGTGAGTTTTGGAACATAGATGCACCGGTATGTTGAGAGCTTTGCTTTATGGCTCGTCTCTTCTTTCACCACAAGACCAATTAGCTCCTGCATTACTGCTGACGAGGTCCCGATACACATAAACTCCTCCCTTTGAGACAGAGACTGATACAGGTCCAACTTGGAAGTAGCAGTCTGCATACCTACTGTATGTGTCTGTCTGTGTAAAAGACAAGATCAGCGATGTTCAGCACTTGCTATATATACGTAATGTAGTATCTTAATACATTCATTATTCTTCTTCTCTCAACCAAAGTAACTTCACACAGGAACAGGTACGTTGATCAGGTGAGCAGGACCAACGTAGAAAATGTAGACTGTTGACATTTACTAACAAAAATCATATCCCACTAATATGAAGATTTTCATTTCAAGCTGTTTTTAATTGCTGAAGCTGGCTAAAACACACTTTTAACTGGCATTTAATTGGCTTCTAGTTTCCACTACTCTGATTAGTTATTTTCTTTCCAACAAGTGCAGTGATACATCTTTCTACTACATAGGGAACTATTACCAATCATAAGTTCACACAACCTCACTTAAAAAAACAGCATCCATTCATAATACAACAGAACAGGCTCCTTAAAAGCCTCTTGATGAAGTTTTACTGAACTGTAACTGCAACTGTCATACTCTTGTTTAGTCCATCATATTGATAAAAAGGCTTAAAAGCCCCAGTGAATTTCAAAGATAGGCATTATTTCTGGAGACGGACGTGTACTACATGGAAAACAAAGTTGAAGTTTTAGAAATGATCCTTTTTGTAAGCCGCATTCCAAAAAATTAAGCTGTTTCCCCTCCTCCGTTTCCTGCAACCTTAGAACTTCATAACACTTCCTTCAGAAAAAAAATGTCAGATAGACACAGTCAGGAAGTGGCCTATTTGTTCCAGAGCAGATTCCACAAATACCAGAAAGAAACGAAAAAGGAAGAGACTACTCTCCAGCTGCTCCTATTAAATCTGTTAAGACAAGTGAATATGGCTTCTTACTATTTGCATCTCTTCTAACTTTATTCCTGCGCCAAGTTTCACATCATTTAGAGGTAAAGGTGTAAAACCACAGAAGCCACCCCACTGTAGCTGTTTTATCAGGATCATCTGGAGTGGAACAGAATGAATAGATAACATGTTAACATGCAGCAAAGAAGGACACAACGTTTCAGGATGGCACGTGTAAATTGTGGGATTTGGCTTTTACTCAAGCTGCTATTTCACAAAGTACAATCAAAAACTAAAATATTAAGGATGCACTATTTATCTGCATTTTGAAACACAAAATACAAATTTCTGCTAATGTATGTTGATTTTATAACCTACAATTTAATTCCACTTAAGGGGGAAGTAAGTTCCACTTAAAAACATGGTAAAAAAAAAGCTCTAAAATTGATTATTCAATCAACTAAGTTTCTTTCATAAACTGTGGCCAGAAAAAGTTTTAGTGTATTTCAGTTTGGGCTAAAGATCTGCCTGTCTTTGTCTTATTGTTTAATCAGGTTTATGATGCTTTGTTAAGAATATCCTGTCCACACACATCACAGCTTAGAACAATGGCAGGATTCCTGTCTGTTCTATATTTATGTTTGCATGGACATACAGGGGTTGGACAATGAAACTGAAACACCTGGTTTTAGACCACAATAATTTATTAGTATGGTGTAGGGCCTCCTTTTGCGGCCAATGCAGCGTCAATTCGTCTTGGGAATGACATATACAAGTCCTGCACAGTGGTCAGAGGGATTTTAAGCCATTCTTCTTGCAGGATAGTGGCCAGGTCACTACGTGATACTGGTGGAGGAAAACGTTTCCTGACTTGCTCCTCCAAAACACCCCAAAGTGGCTCAATAATATTTAGATCTGGTGACTGTGCAGGCCATGGGAGATGTTCAACTTCACTTTCATGTTCATCAAACCAATCTTTCACCAGTCTTGCTGTGTGTATTGGTGCATTGTCATTCTGATACATGGCACCGCCTTCAGGATACAATGTTTGAACCCTTTGGGATGCACATGGTCCTCAAGAATGGTTCTGTAGTCCTTGCAGTGACGCGCCCATCTAGCACAAGTATTGGCCAAGGGGAATGCCATGATATGGCAGCCCAAAACCATCACTGATCCACCCCCATGCTTCACTCTGGGCATGCAACAGTCTGGGGGGTACGCTTTTTTGGGGCTTCTCCACACCCCCGTAATTCCCCCCGGATGTGGGGAAAACAGTAAAGGGGGGGACTCATCAGAGAACAATACATGTTTCACATTGTCCACAGCCCAAGTTTTGTGCTCCTTGCACCATTGAAAACCGACGTTTGGCATTGGCATGAGTGACCAAAGGTTTGGCTTTAGCAGCCCGCCGGGTGTATATTGACCCTGTGGAGCTCCCGACGGACAGTTTGGTGGAAACAGGAGAGTTGAGGTGCACATTTAATTCTGCCGTGATTTGGGGGCCCCGTGGTTTATGTTTTTTGGATACAATCCAGGTTAGCACCCGAACATCCCTTTCAGACAGCTTCCTCTTGCGTCCCCAGTTAATCCTGTTGGATGTGGTTTTGTCCTTCTTGGTGGTATGCTGACATTACCCCGGATACTGTGGGCCTTGATACATCAAAAGACTTGCTGTCTTGGTCACAGATGCGCCAGCAAGACGTGCACCCAAAATTTGTCCTCTTTTTTTGAAATCTGGTATGTCACCCATAATGTTGTGTGCATTTTAATATTTTGAGCAAAAAAATGTCCTTACCCTGCTAATTGAACCTTCACACTCGCCTTTTCGGTGCAATGTGCAATCAATGAAGACTGGCTACCAGGCTGGTCCAATTTAGCCGATGAAACCTCCCACACTACAATGACAGGTGTTTCAGTTTCATTGTCCAACCCCTGTAGATCATCCTGCTGGAAGTTTACAGTGTATATGCAAAAGGTTGGTATGTTAAAAAGAGCTACACTTCATTTAATTACATAAAAATCATACTTTAATCTATACAGCTGGGGTAGCAGCATCAGAGCCAGGGACTTAAAAACGCTCTGCATAAACCTGCATAATATGAGCTACAACAACATTTAATTTCCCTTTGGGATCAATAAAGTATTTTTTAATTTGATTATACTGTATTTAGACTTTGTTAAAAAAAGTTTTTTAAAATCTTATCTACACATCATCAGAAATGAATCATGACTGTTTCCTCTTTATTTAAAATGAGTATCCTGGTGTTATTGGTTAAAGTGTCCAAGATCATTTTTATATATGTCAGGGTGAAGAAAAAATGAAGTCGAAACCTGTTCTATCCAAATGTTTTGTGTTCGAGGAAATACAAAATTATTTTCTCCAGTTCTGAGCAAGTCTGCTGTTTCATTCAATCGGTCTGTCTTGTCATTCTAGAAGGATTGTGTCTAGTTGCAGCTTTCAACTCCGTAGCCTCTAAACAGAAACTGAATATTTGTTGACAAGGAAATAGGATTTTTATCATGTTGTTATACAAAGAATGTAAGAAATAATCAAGAGACTGGTCTCACTCAATCGTGGTCAAAACAAAGTGGTCCTCAGTGTGCTGCACGGAAACTATTAAGAGCTGTACATCATATGACACAAAGCAAGTTTTGTGCTCAGTCAGAGGCAGAGTAGGATATTTCCACAGAGCAAACACTGAACAAAAAGTACTCGGTGCTTGCATCACCAGAAGCACAGCATGGATTCCACAGTCATCCTCACAGCACAGAGGGCTCAGGTGCTGTAGCCCATGCTGATTTAGTCTTATTTAATGAATAGGAGAACACCTGATGCCTGAAGACGTGAACCATAAAAGCATTGGCCCAATATGTACAAAGACCACTCGGTTAAATAAATACTGAGTTACTTTTTAAAATAAATTAAGCAAATGTCATCATTGAAATAATAATAAAAAATAAACTTAATGTAAAACCAGAGGACAAAAATCAAACCCATTTATCACCTGAAAGTAACACTACTCTAAACAGTCCTTTAAAAAAAAGAATGGTGGAGAATGGGGCAATCAAAGTGTGGTTTAGGACAGTTGTTCTTAACCCCCCTTTTTTTTGGGAGACACTTTTCTTCCCCCAAATAAAAAATAATAACTTGCTGATTGATCAGTAGAACAGTTTAGATTTTTACTCATTTAGCCAATGTTGGGTCACCCGCCATTGTGATTAGGTAAACGACGACGCAGCTCTAACGTCACAGAAGGTGAGCTTTATAAGGACTTGCGGAACACGCCCACTTCGCCATTTCCAGTCATGGTGCGCCAATACTACGCACAGAGGCGATCTCTGGAGAATCAAAAGCTCGCAGGTGGCTTTTCATTCCATTCTATCCATCATTGGCCAACCTCATAAGAAGCTTGACAGAGCTAGAAATCTTGCTGGGATAAGAAGACCAGAAGATCTACTTTACTGATCGAAATTAAGAAAAACCCACAGAGGTGTTCCAATGGAGACGATTTTTTTCCTCTTTTGTTTTATTCCAGTGGACTGTGAATGGTCCATAATTTTTCCCCTTTTTCTGCCGAAATTGGAGAAGTTGACTGTTCCTGAGTTTGTCACGGACGAGTGACAAATGAAGCCCCGCTCTCTACCTGCTGGTCCAGAGAAGACAACACCAAGTAATCCCGTTCCTTTTTGTTGGCACTATAGAAATTGCTCGGGCCAGATAAATTAGGACAGTTAGGGTAATTTAGAATCACCATTCATTTAACTCAACGTGTTCAAGTTGTATGTTGTATGCAATGCTTTATTGAAGTTCTGCAGGACTGTCTGATCGTGTTTGATACTCTTGAAGTCAGAAGCATTTACTGTGTTTTGAACAACTGAGCGTTGACTCAGTTTAAGTTGAAAGTATATCTTAAAGCAGACTAAGGCCATGATCTCATTCTTTCACAGTTTATGGCCCTTAGCTCTGGGAGGTTTTCTGACTTTATGCTGATAAAGAGCTAAGCCGTTCCCGAGGGCGCTGCCTATGTGGAAAATTGTTGACTCCCACTGTTTTTGTTTATGTTTCCAGGTTTATCCAAATTGTTGTATTATTCTCATTTGTCCAAAAACTGCACATATCCTTAATTTTGATTATTAGTGTACCCGTTTTGTAGAATAGTGCATGCTTAATTAGGTGAACATTGTTGACCAGAATACTATGTTGGAAGAGGGACAGTTTGTTTACTACATTTCACAACGATAAAGAGACAATGTTTGTGTTAATTCTGGGTAAGACTGATCATCTGTCAGGATAAGGTAACCATTCGGTTAAACGGTTGATAACAGTGACATTTGCTATGGTTCTGGTTAATAATTGTCAGTTGATAATGATAATTAATTAACTGTAATTATTACGTGCTGTGAGCCTAATAATCAAACCACCAGCGTGTATTTCTGATATTTGTTCGTAAGAATTATTTTTGGTTAGAATTTATTTCTGCTAAATTATGATTTTTAATTAGAATTTTAATAAATATGTATAATCAATAATCAGTTTAACCTTCAACCAGCTGTGCCTAGGGGATGGGAGGTAAGGCTGTGAGGTACTAGTAGTAAAAAAAAAAGCAATAAATAGAAGATAACTTGACATTGGACATATTTATCCTTTGACAATCTAAACCTTTTTAACATCATCCTTCAGGAACATTTGTATTAATTGTTCTCACTGTGACATTCATGATTGATAAGCAGGTCCTCTTCACACCGGACCAAGACTACCCCATGAAGCGTCCACAGTCAGAACGGTCATGTCGCATTTCATCCAACTTTTATTTAACTGTCCTGGCTCTGACTAGGACCCACACAGACGTTCCTACAGAGTAGCATCACTGCTCCGTTAAAGCCCATTGTTAATGGCTTTGCTCAGTTTTCTTATGTTTCTTTGTCCTGTCGACTCACGTTGCTCAACAACTTAAAAAATGATACATAGACGCCGACATTCATTTTTACTTTGAAAACCAGTGTGCTGCTGTGTGTCTACATTCTCCTTCTGCGCATGTGGGTCGCATGTGGCAGCCTCTGATGGCGGCGCAACTTAAACAGCAGCGTGAACCACAACGCAGTCAAAAAGAAATAAATCTGAACTGAAAGTCACTAATGATATTCTTATGGCCTCAGATAATGGACTTGTGTCTGTACTGGTTCTGTTAGATCTCAGTGCTGCATTTGATACAGTCGATCACAATATTCTCTTAGAAAGGCTGGAATATGCTGTAGGATCAGGGGAACAGCAACTAGGCTGGTTTAAATTTTATTTTTTCTGACAGATTTCCAAATTTTTTTAAATGTAAATGAAAAATCATTTTTTAAACTCCAGGGTTAATTGTGGAGTACCACAGGGTTTCAGTACTTGGGGCCAATTTTTTTACTATATAAAGTTCCAAAAAGGTTTAAAAATTTATCAGGAAGCATAGGGGGAAAAAAATTTTCACTGTTACGCTGATGACACTCAGCTTTTACTTTTATCCATAAATCCTGATGAGCCCAACCAGTTAGATAGATTACAAGCATTTTGGGAAGATATAAAAAACGGATGACTTTAAATTTTCCTTTTTCTAAATTTCAGACAAGACAGAAGTTGTCGTCTTTGGACGGAGTCTTTAAAAAATTTAACTGCTTAGTCAATCACTTTAACCTGGATGGCATTTAAAAATTGACTTTCCGATAATAAAGTAAAAAAACCTTGGGTTTATTTTGACCAGGGCATGTCATTTAAATCCCATATTAAAAAAGGTTTCTAGGATTTTCCTTTTTTCATCCCGGGAACATTGCCAAAATTAGAAATATTAGATCCAGGATTGATGCTGAAAAAAGTCCTTGCATTTGTTACTTCAAGGCTGGAAATTTTGTAATTCTTTACTATCAGGATGTCCACAAAATGCAGTTAAAAGCCTTCAGCTGATTCAAAATGCTGCAGCAAGAGTTCTGATGAAAATTTAAAAAAGAGAGATCATATTTTTCTCCTACTTTAGCTTCCCTTCATTGGCCCCTGTTAAATCCAGAATAGAATTTTAAAAATTTTTCCTCCTCACATATTAAAACCCTTAATGATCTAGCTCCATCATACATCAGAGATCTGATTGTTTCCATACGTTCCTAACAGAGCACTTCGGTTCTCAGACTGCAGGTTTTTTTTACTGGGGGTTTCCTAAAGTCTCTAGAAGTAGAATGGGAGGCAGATCCTTTTAGTTATCAGGCTTTCCCCTTTGGGGAACCAGCTCCCAGTTTTAAATCCGTGAGGGCGGACACCCTGTCTACTTTTAAGGCTAGGCTTAAAAAATTTTCCTTTTTGATAAAGCTTATAGTTAGAGTGGCTTAGGTTTTATCCTGAGCTATCTCTGTAGTTATGCTGCTATAGGCTTAGGCTGCTGGGGGGAAATAATGACAACTTTTTCACCCTCTTCGCTACTTTCTCACTCTACTCTTCAATTTTGTATTATTTGCTGTTATTTCAGCTTTTAACTTTGTTCTCTCTCTTTTCCCCTTCCTAGAAGCTACACCTGGCTTGACTCTGTGTCTACCTGTGAACACCTTTTTTGGAGGGGGGGCATCGTCCGAGCTTCTGCTGGCAACAACAAAGTTTCACCCTCTACCGATGATCCACATGGGCCCGTCTTTCAGTGTTTAACCCTTTTTTCTCTTCCTAGACATAGCTACTGACGGAGCTTTTACTGTAAACTAACTCTATGTGCTCTCTTCAGACTCTAAACTTGAAAACTGGCTCAGATTTTATCTGTTCCTTCTTTCTAGGTGAAACGACTAAAGGAGCTACATCCATTAACATTTACCCTTTTCCTTCCCCATAGAAAGTACTCCTGGATCAGTGCTTCTTTGTTCTCTTTGGGTCTCTGCTCTTTTCTCTCTAACCTCCAGTCGGTCGTTGGGCAGATGGGCCCTCACACTGAGCCTGGTTCTGCTGGAGGTTTTTCCCTGTTAAAAAGGGGATTTTTCCCCTCCACTGTCGCTACATGCATGCTCACTATGAGGGTTTGCTGCCAAAAGTCAACGCCAGTGGCTGTCCACTGTCTCTACATGTTCATCCAGGAGGAGTGAATGCTGCAAGTCACTGACTGGATGCAATCTGCTGGGTTTTTCCTTAGATAGACAAACTTTTTATCCAATTTGAAAAAAATAAAAAATCTGACTGCACTGTTCAATGATTTGGATTAATTGGAATGTATGTACCTGACTTTTGTGAAGTGCCTTGAGACGACATGTGTTGTGAATTGGCGCTATATAAATAAACTGAATTAAATTGAATTGAATTGAGCATCAAGAGCTGCTGTGTGAATATAGCCACTCTGTTGGTGGGCAGATAAGCTTTTGTCACCTTGTGTTCAGATTGTTGTTCAAATTGGGTATTTTGTGATATGTGTATGAATACATACGCATATATATATATACATATACATATACACACACAATCCAATTAGCACCTTTTTTGTAGATCAGCACTGCGGACAAAAACAGGTTTGCGTGTGGTTTTGTACACACAAGCCTTTTGAATATCAAGCCCAATGACTGACTTATTTTCATGAATTGTATCTGAGTTTTTGGAACACTTGTGAGTGAACTTAAAAGAGCAAAACCACACAGAGACACTTTCTTTTCTCTATGGACTATTGCATGAGCGGTTTCATGGTGGTATGCTTTTGAGTGTTATGGGGGAAATGTTTGTGTGTCTAAATAGATTTTATGTGTGATCAGCTGGTTTAGGATGTGCCCCCTACGTGTGTAGGGGGCACTATTTAATAACAGCGCACCCTACATTCTTTTGCTCCAGCCTTCAGGCATGGGTTGTGATTTGTAAATAGAAAAATAATGGATATTCTAGTTGCTCTTGAGTTTTATGAATTTTTCCCTGCACTACTTCTTGTAAAACCTTCTCATTTCTCCTGGTCCCATAGCCAATCAGTGAACAGCAGTCTGTTTACATCACATGTGGTCCCCACGCAGCCCCGATGGGACCTGCTACTGAGTAGGTCTGGGCCAGAAAACCCAGTAATGGAAAAGCTCACAAAGCGGGCTGAGTGGAGTGGAGTGGAACCAGCATTTGTTTCCTTCTGCTGGTGGTGAGGACAAAATATCTTCAAAAAGCATTTTCTTTTATTTTCTGCACTGAAACGCTCTGTGGTCTATGGTGGTTAAAATATCGCCACTGTACTCACCGCCTTCTGCTCGTGTCTGCAGTGACACGTACGACACGAACAACCAAAAAAGAACATTTTTAATGACAAGGTTACAAGCATTAACAGTAATTTTATTGCTTGACAGTAACACTAACTATACTAAGAAAACACTATACTATCTTGCGATTTATTATTAAAAGCTAGATCCATCTCTTTCCTCCTACAGGAGATGTGAGCAGGAGAACTTTCGAATCCTTCATGATGAAATACGGTCATACTGAAAGCACTCCTAAGCCGAGTTCATCTCTAGATGTAGTAGAACAAAGCTGCTTACATGTCTGGCCTCCCTGCGCAGCCCCTCGACGTTCCTCAACCAGCAGCGGCTCAGCTCGCTCAGCTCCAGGATGGGCTGTACCTTAAGCCTGACTGTGTCTCCCGACTGACGGATCATCTCAACTATCTCGTCACGGCTCTTGTTTTCCACGTTCCGACCATTTATCTCCACCAGCCTGTCACCAGGCACAAGTCCAAGCGCCAGGTCCTTGGTGCCAGCACCAGGTTCAGCAAAGTGGACCACGCGCCTGTAGACTGTTCCGTCAGGGCTGCGATCTAGCATAGTGGTGCGACGCAAAGAAAATCCAAAATCACCAGTGTTGCGCCTCTGCAGTTCCATCTCCCGTGTTTCTGGGGCACCTGGTGCCACCACAGTGGGCAGCTCCAATCGTGCAGGAAAAATCTTGTCAACCAGTTCAGGGATGAAAACTTTTTTGGTGTCTGCCACTTCTGGTTGAACTCTTTGACTGTGCTCGCGTAACATGTTGAAAACTTTGCTCTCTACCTGCGGTGATGGAGCAGAGTTCTGTCCAGACAGCGTGGAGCCCTCTGATGGGCTCTCCTCCTTGCTCCTCTGGGAGAAGGAGAAGCGTTTCATCATCTGCCCCACCTGTGAGGAGTTCTGCTTGGCAAGTGACCCAAAGTGGGCCACACGATCCCGTACAGAACTGCGGTGTCCATCCTGTCCTCCTCCTCCTCCTCCACCTTCACCTTTCAAGTCATCAGTGGAGCTGGCAATGCTTATCTGGTAGTCCAGGACCACGCTGCTTCGGTTGCTGACATCATCCAACTCAATGTCAGTGAGGGAAAGCTCATTGCTGCTGGCCACTTTGATTGGAATTGGGTTGGAGATCTCCACTTTGTTCCTGGACTCCCGCTTAGACTCCCTCTTAAGGTTGAAAAAGCCCCGCCGCATGCTCATCTCCTCCAGGCTGCGCAACTCCGCCGCAGACATCCTCTCCTTTTTCTCTTTCTTCTCTTTCCTGCTACCCTCCCGCTCCTTGTCTTTCTTCATCAAATGAAACATGGTGACAAAATAAGTCTCCCCAGACAGTTAGAGTCACGAGTCAGGATCCTAAATCTCCTATGAGGGAGACGGGAAGAACAACTGTAAGAAACCCAACTAGAAAACAACACTGACAACAAATCAATGCAATGTTTCACTAAATTATGAGCATACCTTTGTCTTTTTAAATATGTATAGAAATTATGAATGTGATGGTACAAAAAAAAAAGAGTGGTTTGGTTTATACCTGCTTTTAAAGTCTCGTTTTGGTACATTTCAATTAAGAGAAACAAGAAAAACTATATACAAACAACCGTTCATACCATAAGCAGATCTAATGCGGCCAATTCTCCTGAAGCAGAGAAAACGCTTTCTCAACTTTCCTCAAGCCCTCGACCAACACTGGTTTCAGTTTGGACCCGTTTGGGAAACTACTCATTATCAGATGTTTTACTTTAAATCCACACTTCTGGCAGTTTTAGGTCCGACTGATACGCCTCTGGATAACGGGGAATGTAGCAGACTTCTGAAGAAGTGAGACAGCAGGAATTGAACAACCACTAATAATGAGTGAAAAATGGCACTAGGAGCACTTCTTGCTCAGAGATGTTCCTGGAAAGGCCTTTCCAGTCATTTCAGCAGAGCTTGAAGTGTTGACATTGACAGCTGAAAGATTCTGGTCAGATTTCAGAGTCCGGCTGGGGAACGTTTCAACGACACTCCTGTTAGGGACTGAATTGGTTCAGAAACTGAGGATAAAACCTGAGCTAAAGCGAACAAAAGCATGACAGGGCTAAAATAGGTGGAGCTTTGGGCTACATTAGCAGGCTAAGCTGCTATTTGGTTTGACTGTCTCGTTTTTAACAAGAAATAGGATCGTTGTTCCATTCGGTAAGAAAAACACTACTGAAGTAAATTCCTGCGGGAGTTTTAGGCTTTTGTTTTACTGTCCTTAAAGCGGTCTAGCTGGCTAACTAGCATAACTGGCTCAAGTAACAGCATTAGTAGTTTGCCCTCCTTTTGCACAAGCCGACACTTCAAACAACGGGATACTGTGAAAATGATCCACTCCAGAGCGACCTGAGCACCGGTGCTTTCACACTATCTGGGTCCCCTCACTGCAAGCATATACACAACATTAGGAAGGAATACTTACTGTTCTCCAAACAGAACCGTATCCTTACTTATGGGCGCAACTCGGTTCGTATGGAACACAAACCACAGCCAATAACAGAAATTCCTATCCACCTCTCATACAAGCACAGATTACAGGAAGTCAATCTGCACCTCCTGCTGGACATTTTGTGGAACTACACAAACACATCTGCGTGTAAGAGGCTGGGAACTACGGTTCTTCTTTCCTTCTTTTAACTGACACTACCACACAGCTTTTAAACTAAATGGATGTGTAGATTAGAACAGTATGAAACCCTTAAACCTTTTTAAACACCTCCGTATTCCTTAAATAAAAGCCATGTGGTTGACTCCCATACAGCTTTAACAACTGAATCTCCTGATGTCTTATTCAACAATTATTAACAAAACCCTGTTCCTTCATGAATCCCTTTTATGTATCTGCCTTTTCCACTGCTATTTAACACAGTCTAAAAATACATTTTCTACTGTTTTATCCTGTCCACAATAATCACAACCACCCTTGTCTTTTTAAGGGTATTATTTAACCCTTAACATCCTGATCTCAGTGGTGATAGGACATCTTCCTGTTTTTTTCCACAGCTCCTCCTTAACTCTTCAGCTTTCTACTGTGTTCTATATCTCCCATTCCATTCTCTGCCTCATTGTTCAATTGACATTCAAATTCAAAAATACTTTATTCATCCCAAAGGGAAATTAAATGTTGTTGTAGCTCATTATGCAGGTTTCTTCAAAGAGCTGTTGTAGATGCTGATGGCTGTGGGCAGGAAGGATCTCTTGTAGCGTCTGTCTTACAGCAGATCTGAAGAAGCCTCTGACTGAAGACACTCTGTTGATGTACGACAGTCTGATGAAGAGGATGCTCAGGGTTCTCAATAATGTTCTTCATTTTATGATGAATCCTTCTTTGTACAGTTATCTCCAGATGTTCCAGAGGAGTCCCCAGAACAGAGGAGTAACATAATAATAATAATAATATAATAATAACAGAATTGTTATTGCTATTTCTCCTTCATTTTTCATTTAATTACACTTTGATTTTTTCTTCTGCCATCTTATTTTCACCCACACCAATATGTGCAGGAATTTTCAGTTTCTCTCCTCTTTATTCTGGAAATTAACTGAATTATATCAAAGATATATAATGCATATGATGTATCAATGCATATGATGGATACTTATTAATGCATAAGAATCCAACCAGATTAAAACTGACTTATTCTCTAAGCTCTCATAAGTGGACTTGATGTGGAGAATTGATATGCTTATGCAGAAAGAAAACAAATACTGATGTTCCTATTTTAATTTAATAAAGTACAGTAATTTTATCTTAAGCTTGAAAGATGTATATAAAAGCATAACACCTAATTCAATAGGAGTGTTCTCATCTGCTGACAGACTGTACCAACCCTCCTCCCAGTGTTTCTCAGTGTGATAGTCCAGGTTTCTCCTCCACTGCAGCCCCCTCTGCTTTCGAACCTTCTGTCTTGTTGTTACCCCATTTGTGCATGGATATTCCTGTGTATCAGCTTGACAAGGCTGGTTAAATTAAATTTCTTTTGAGATGTAAAATTGTTCCCTCAGATTAATGTAGGAGAGGACACATGGGTAGCTGCTCTTATACAGGCTCACCACCACTCAGGCTGTGTGCTGATCTCTGCTGCTTTGTGTCTTTGAACACAACCGATGAACATCTGAGCCGTGCTGAGGCTCATTTCTACTCACAATGGAAGAAGCGGTATAGAAGATGACTGACTGGCTGGACTGACCTTGTCCTTAGGTGACTTAGCAGCAATGCCTCATACTGAGAATGCATGTAGCGACAGTGGAAAGAAAACTAGCTTTTAACAGGACACGACTGTCTGGAGGTTTGAGAGAACAGAGCAGAGACAAAAAAAGAACACAGAAGCACTGACCCAGCGCTGGAAAGGAAAAGTAAATGTTAATGGATGTAGCTCCTTTAGTGGTTTCATCTAGGAAGAAAAAACAGATAAACTCTGAGCCAGTTTTCAAGTTTAGAGTATGAGAGAGAGCACATACATTTAGTCACAGTAAAAGCTCAGTCAGTAGCTATGTCTAGGAGAGAGACAGGGTGTATCATCGGTAGAAGGTGAGCATTATGTTGTTGCCAGCAGAAGCTTGGACAATGCCCCCCTCCATATATATATACATAGGGAAGATAATTGGTACTGAATCCCATTGTACTGCACAATTAACCCTGGAGTTTGAAGATGTTTTTTTTATTTATTTACATGAACAAATTGGAATCTGTCAGAAAAATAAGATTTAAACCAGCCTAGCGCTTTTCCCCTGATCCCTACAGCATATTCCAGCCTTTCTAAGAGAATATTGTGATCGACTGTATCAGATGCAGCACTGAGATCTAACAGAACCAGTACAGACATCATTATCTGCAGAGCTGTTTCAGTGCTATGATGAGCCCTGAAACCTGACTGAAACCATTTTTCCCCACCACCTGCAAGGGGAACCATGAGGGACCAGTGCAAAGAGGATTGGGCAGCAAATGAAGGTGGAGAGGGATGTGAAATGTCACCTTGCTGGGGGTGGAAGAAGCCTGAGTTTGTGCGGGTTGTCGAGAGATATCAACTAGAAATAGTCAGGCTCACCTCCACGCACAGCGTGGGTTCTGGGATTGCTTGTTGTCCCCCAGCTCAGCCATCTCTTGTTGGGGTTTACCATGGTGGATGACAGGGTGACATCCCTGCATCATCGGGTTGAGGAGAGATCTCTGGCTGTCATTTCGGCCTATGAGCCAAGCGGTAGTGCAGAGTACCAGGAGAGTACTCGGCCTTCTTGGCATCCCTGTCGGGGGTCCCTCCCTGGGACTCCATTATTCTGCTGGGGGACTTCAATGTCCACGTGGAAAATTACAGTGACACCTGGAGAGGCGTTATCGGGAGCAATGGCCTCCCCAGTCTGAATCCAAGTGGTGCTTCATTATTGGACTTCTGTACTAGTCACAGGTTGTCCAGAATGAACATCCATGTTCAAGCATAAGGGTGTTCATCAGCGCATTTTGCACCAGGACACCCTAGGCAGGAGGTAAATGATCGACTTTGTTGTCATGTCGTCAGACCTTCGGCAGCATGTTTTGGACACTTGGGTAAAGAGAGGGGCTGAGCTGTCCACCGATCACCACCTAGTGGGGAGTTGGATCCGCTGGAAGAGGAGAAAGCCGGACAGACTTGGCAGGCCCAAGCGCATAGTGAGGGTCTGCTGGGAATGTCTGGCAGAGCCCTCGGCCAGGGACGTATTCAACTCCCACCTCCGGGAGAGCTTTGAACAGATTCCGGGGGATGTTGGAGACATAAAGTCGGAGTGGACCATGTTCTCCGCTTCTATTGTCGATGCTGCTGCCCGTAGCTGTGGCCGTATGGTCTGCGGTGCCTGTCGCAGCGGCAATCCCCGAACCCGGTGGTGGACATTGGCAGTAAGGGATGCTGTCAAGCTGAAGAAGGAGTGGGCCCTGAAGCGATTCTGGCAAACCTTCAGGCGCCTCAGCAGGGGGAAGCAGTGCTTCACCAACACTGTTTACAGTGGGGGTGCGGATATGCTGACCTCGAGTGGGGACACTATCGGGCAGTGGAAGGAGTACTTCAAGGATCTCCTCAATCCTGCCATCACGCATTCCCTGGTGGAAGCAGAGGCTGGGGACACGGGGTTGGACTCTTTTATCACCCAGGCTGAAGTCACCGAGGTGGTTAAAAAGCTCCACGGTAGCAGGGTTTCGGGGGTGGATGAGATCTGTCCTGAGTACCTCAAGCCTCTGGATGTTGTGGGGCTGTCATGCTTGACACACCTCTTCAACATTGCATGGCAGTTGGGGACAGTGCCTCTGGACTGGCAGACCGGGGTGGTGGTCCCCCTTCATTAGAAGGGTGACAGGAGGGTGTGTTCCAACTGTATTAGGATCACACTCCTCAGTCTTCCTGGTAAGGCCTACGCCAGGGTATCGGAGAAGAGAGCCCGGCTGATAGTCTTTGGGCTTCAAGAGGAGCAGTGTGGTTTTTGTCCCGGCCATGGAACACTGGACCAGCTCTACACCCTCTGCCGGGTACTCAAGGGTTAATGGGAGTTTGCCCAACTGGTCCACATGTGTTTTGTGGACCTGGAGAAGGCATTCAACTGTGGGGCAGTTTGCAGCCGAGTGTGAAGCGGCTGGGTTGAAGATCAGCTCCTCCAAGTCCGAGGCCACGGTTCTCGATCAGAAAAGGGTGGCTTCTCCTCTTCAGGTTGGAGGGGAGTTCCTGCCTCAAGTGGAGGAGTTCAAGTATCTTGGGGTCTTGTTCACGAGTGAGGGGAGAATGGAGCGGGACATTGACAGATGGATTGGTGTGGCTGCAGCAGTAATAGTGACGCTGTGCCGGTCCGTTGTGGTGAAAACAGAGCTGAGCTGAAAAGAGGAGAAGAGCCAGTTGAGTTGGCATCTATACCGGATGCCTCCTGGACCCCTTCCTCGGGAAGTGTTCCAGGCATGTCCCACTGGGAGGAGGCCCAGGGGACGGCCCAGGACATGCTGGAGTCTGGCTCTCGGCTGGCCTGGGAACGCCTTTGGGTTCCCCCCAGAGGAGCTGGACCTTGTGCTGACATATGGAATTGAGTGTAAAGAAATAACAATATTTCCTCATAACCCTGTCCTGTCTGACCATTTTTTAAAAACCTTTGAGTTTAATTTAACAGAGTACTCCACATCCTGAAAGAAAATTTCATTATAGTAGATCATTATTAGACGATGCTGTAACAACCTTTAAAGAATCTGTTCCACTTTTAATTTCCTCATTATCACAGAAAAACACAGTGGAGGGCAATAATCCTGTTTCTTCCCCTTCACAAATTGATTCTCTTGTTCATAGTGTTACTTCATCATTGCGTGGTGCATTAGACAATGCAGCCCCCTTGAAAAAGAAGGTAATTATTCATAGGAGGCAGGCTCCCTGGTTTAAATCAGAGCTGCGTACTTTAAAGCACAATGTTAGAAACTTGGAGAGAAAATTGCGCTCTACACACCTAGAGGATTCCTACTTAATCTAGAAAAATAGCCTATTGTTGTATAAAAAGACACTTCACCAAGCTAGAACAGCTTATTTCTCATCATTAATAGAAGAGAACAAGAATATTCCTAGGTTTCTCTTTAGTACAGTTGCTAAACTTACACAGAGTCATAGCTCTGTTGAGCCATCCATTCCCTTAGCTCTCAGCAGTCATGACCTTATGGGATTCTTCCTAAATAAAATTGATTCTATTAAGAAGAAAATCTTTGACATACTCCCGAAGATGATTACTTCATCCTCAGCAAGTGAGACAACATTGGAAGTAACTGTAGAACCTGATCTGTGTTTGGACTGTTTTGATCCTGTGGAGCTTCCTGAGTTATCAGAAATATTAGCTTCATCTAAACCTTCAACTTGTATGTTAGACCCAATCCCAACCAAATTATTTAAGGAAGTGTTCCCTCTGATTACCAGCCCCATTTTAGATATGATTAATTTATCCTTAGTAAATGGGTATGTACCACAAGCTTTTAAGGTAGCTGTAAATAAACCTTTGATTAAGAAACCTTCACTTGATCGAGGTGACTTGAAAAATGACAGACCGATATCCAATCTTCCGTTCTTATCTAAAATTCTTGAGAAAATAGTTGCTAATCAAATGTGTGAGCATTTACACAGCAATGACCTGTTTCAAGAGTTTCAGTCAGGTTTCAGAGCTCATCATAGCACTGAAACAGCTTTGCTGAAAGTCACTAATGATATTCTTCTAGCCTCAGATAATGGACTTGTGTCTGTACTTGTCCTGTTAGATCTCAGTGCTGCATTTGATCCAGTCGATCACAATATTCTCTTAGAAAGGCTCCAATATGCTGTAGGGATCAGGTGAACAGCGCTAGGCTGGTTTAAATCTTATTTGTCTGACAGATTCCAGTTTGTTCATGTAAATGATAAATCATCTTTAAACTCCAGGGTTAATTGTGGAGTACCACAGGGTTCAGTACTTGGGCCAATTCTCTTTATTATATATACAGGGGTTGGACAATGAAACTGAAACACCCGGTTTTAGACCACAATAATTTATTAGTATGGTGTAGGGCCTCCTTTTGCGGCCAATACAGCGTCAATTCGTCTTGGGAATGACATATAGAAGTCCTGCACAGTGGTCAGAGGGATTTTAAGCCATTCTTCTTGCAGGATAGTGGCCAGGTCACTACGTGATACTGGTGGAGGAAAACGTTTCCTGACTCGCTCCTCCAAAACACCCCAAAGTGGCTCAATAATATTTAGATCTGGTGACTGTGCAGGCCATGGGAGATGTTCAAATTCACTTTCATGTTCATCAAACCAATCTTTTACCAGTCTTGCTGTGTGTATTGGTGCATTGTCATCCTGATACACGGCACCGCCTTCAGGATACAATGTTTGAACCATTGGATGCACATGCTCAAGAATGGTTCGGTAGTCCTTGGCAGTGATGCGCCCATCTAGCACAGGTATTGGGCCAAGGGAATGCCATGATATGGCAGCCCAAACCATCACTGATCCACCCCCATGCTTCACTCTGGGCATGCAACAGAGTGGGTGGTACGCTTCTTTGGGGCTTCTCCACACCGCCATTTCACACATTGTCCACAGCCCAAGATTTGCACTCCTTGTACCATTGAAACCGACGTTTGGCATTGGCATGAGTGACCAAAGGTTTGGCTATAGCAGCCCGGCCGTGTATATTGACCCCGTGTTTAGCTCCCGACGGACAGTTCTGGTGGAAACAGGAGAGTTGAGGTGCACATTTAATTCTGCCGTGATTTGGGCAGCCATGGTTTTATGTTTTTTGGATACAATCCGGGTTGGCACCCGAGCATCCCTTTCAGACAGCTTCCTCTTGCGTCCACAGTTAATCCTGTTGGATGTGGTTCGTCCTTCTTGGTGGTATGCTGACATTACCCTGGATACTGTGGCTCTTGATACATCACAAAGACTTGCTGTCTTGGTCACAGATGCGCCAGCAAGACGTGCACCAACAATTTGTCCTCTTTTGAACTCTGGTATGTCACCCATAATGTTGTGTGCATTTCAACATTTTGAGCAAAACTGTGCTCTTACCCTGATAATTGAACCTTTACACTCTGCTCTTACTGGTGCAATGTGCAATCAATGAAGACTGGCTACCAGGCTGGTCCAATTTAGCCATGAAACCTCCCACACTAAAATGACAGGTGTTTCAGTTTCATTGTCCAACCCCTGTATGTTTCCTATAGGTCAAATTATCAGGCAGCATAGGATAAATTTTCACTGTTACGCTGATGATACTCAGCTTTACTTATCCATAAATCCTGATGAGCCCTTATGAGCCCTGATGAGCAAGACAGAAGTTGTCGTCTTTGGACCGGAGTCTTTAAAAAAGAAACTGCTTAGTCAATCACTTAACCTGGATGGCATTAAATTGACCTCCGGTAATAAAGTAAAAAACCTTGGTGTTATTTTGACCAGGACATGTCATTTAAATCCCATATTAAAACAGGTTTCTAGGATTTCCTTTTTTCATCTCCGGAACATTGCCAAAATTAGAAATATCCTGTCCAGGAGTGACGCTGAAAAACTAGTCCATGCATTTGTTACTTCAAGGCTGGACTATTGTAATTCTTTACTATCAGGATGTCCACAAAATGCAGTTAAAAGCCTTCAGCTGATTCAAAATGCTGCAGCAAGAGTTCTGATGAAAATTCCTCCTACTTTAGCTTCCCTTCATTGGCTCCCTGTTAAATCCAGAATAGAATTTAAAATTCTCCTCCTCACATATAAAGCCCTTAATGATTTAGCTCCATCATACATCAGAGATCTGATTGTTCCATACGTTCCTAACAGAGCTCTTCGTTCTCAGACTGCAGGTTTACTGGTGGTTCCTAGAGTCTCTAGAAGTAGAATGGGAGGCAGATCCTTTAGTTATCAGGCTCCTCTCCTGTGGAACCAGCTCCCAGTTTTAGTCCGTGAGGCAGACACCCTGTCTACTTTTAAGGCTAGGCTTAAAACTTTCCTTTTTGATAAAGCTTGTAGTTAGAGTGGCTTAGGTTATCCTGAGCTATTAGGCTGCTGGAGGACATAATGACCACTTTCACTCTTTTCGCTATATTCTCACAGTACTCTCGAGTTTTGCATTATTTGCTGTTATTTCAGCTTTTAACTTTGTTCTCTCTCTTTTCTCTTCCTAGAAGCTACACCTGGCCTGACTCTGTGTCTACCTGTGACACCTTTCTGGAGGGGGGCATAGTCCAAGCTTCTGCTGGCAACAACTTAATGCTCACCTTCTACAGATGATCCACTTGGCCCTGTTTTTCAGTGTTTAACCCTTTCTTTCTCCTAGACATAGCTACTGACTGAGCTTTTACTGTAACTAATTATATGTGCTCTCTTTCAGACTCTAACCTCGAAAACTGGCTCAGAGTTTATCTGTTCTTTCTTTCTAGGTGAAACGACTGAAGGAGCTACATCCACTAACATTTACTTTTCCTTCCCATAGAAAGTACTCCTGGATCAGTGCTTCTTTGTTCTCTTTGTGTCTCTGCTCTGTTCTCTCTAACCCCTAGTCGGTCGCGGCAGATGGCCGCTCACACTGAGCCTGGTTCTGCTGGAGGTTTCTTCCTGTTAAAAGAGAGTTTTTCCTCTCCACTGTCGCAACATGCATGCTCAGTATGAGGGATTGCTGCAAAGTCAACGCCAGTGACTGTCCACTGTCTCTACATGCTCATCCGGGAGGAGTGTCTGCTACAAATCTCTGACTTGATGCAATCTGCTGGGTTTCCTTAGATAGAAAAAACTTTTTATCCAATTTGAATAAATAACTAACTCTGACTGAACTGTTCAATGGTTAGGA
Source organism: Crenichthys baileyi (assembly GCA_036173005.1). Taxonomy (NCBI): domain Eukaryota; kingdom Metazoa; phylum Chordata; class Actinopteri; order Cyprinodontiformes; family Goodeidae; genus Crenichthys; species Crenichthys baileyi. The sequence continues at coordinate 60,666 of JAHHUM010002777.1, read as the reverse complement.
ATGGTTAGGAATGGTTATTTGGAATGTATGTACCTGCCTTTTGTGAAGTGCCTTGAGACAACATGTGTTGTGAATTGGCGCTATATAAATAAACTGAATTGAAAAATTGAATTGAATTGAACTGAATTGAATTTTAATACAGCCCAGCCTGGAATTCTTAGGGACAAGCTGGAGCTGTTAGTAGTGGACCACCACCTGTCCCAATGGATACTGGGCTACCTCACTGGCCGCCCACAGTTTGTGAGTGCATGTAACTTTGTCTCTGGCATGCTGGTCTGCAGTACGGGGAATTGTGAGGGCACCATTCCGGTTCACACTCTACACTGCAGAGTTCTCCATCACCTCCCCAGGCTGCCATCTACAAACGTTCTCTGATGACTTTACCATAATCGACCTCATCACAGTTGAGGACGACTCAGAGGACAGACAGGAGGAGTGAATACTGCAAGTCACTGACTCGATACAATCTGCTGGGTTTTCCTTAGATAGAAAAACTTTTTATCCAATTTGAATAAATAACTAACTCTGACTGAACTGTTCAATGGTTAGGAATGGTTAGGAATGGTTATTTGGAATGTATGTACCTGCCTTTTGTGAAGTGCCTTGAGACAACATGTGTTGTGAATTGGCGCTATATAAATAAACTGAATTGAAAAATTGAATTGAATTGAACTGAATTGAATTTTAATACAGCCCAGCCTGGAATTCTTAGGGACAAGCTGGAGCTGTTAGTAGTGGACCACCACCTGTCCCAATGGATACTGGGCTACCTCACTGGCCGCCCACAGTTTGTGAGTGCATGTAACTTTGTCTCTGGCATGCTGGTCTGCAGTACGGGGAATTGTGAGGGCACCATTCCGGTTCACACTCTACACTGCAGAGTTCTCCATCACCTCCCCAGACTGCCATCTACAAACGTTCTCTGATGACTTTACCATAATCGACCTCATCACAGTTGAGGACGACTCAGAGGACAGACAGGAGGAGTGAATACTGCAAGTCACTGACTCGATACAATCTGCTGGGTTTTCCTTAGATAGAAAAACTTTTAACCAATTTGAAAACAAACTGAATTGGACCGCACTGTTTGATAGTAAGGATCAAATGGAATGTGCGTGCCTAACTTGAAATCGGTATTATTCGATTGAACGGGCTTTGTAAAGTGCCTTGAAACGACGTGTAATGGCACTAGAAAAATAAACTGAATTTAATTTAATTGAAAATACCTTAACAATAGGTTCACCTGAACTTATTGTTAACTAGGCTGGAGTCACAACACTGAAGCTCTTTACAGGAAGGGTCAGAGCAAACTCTACCTCCTAAGAGGCTGAGACGTGTTGGAATGGAAGGGTTGCTTCTTAAGATCTTTTTTGACTCTGTGGTGGCCTTTAGCCATCTTCTGTGGTGTAGTATGTTGAAGCAGCAGCTTATCCACAGCTGAGAGGAAGCGGCTAGAAAAGCTCATCAGGAATATCAGCTCTGTCCTAGGATCCTTCTCGACCCAGTGCAGGTGGTGGGACACAGAAGGACTCTGCCAAAAAATAACATCTCTGTTGGACAATATCGCCCTTCCCATTCATGAAGCTGTTTCAAAACTGGAGAGCTCCTTCATTGAAAGACTCCTGCATCCTAGGTGCACAAAGGTTATCATAGATCCTTCCTCCCCAATTCCTCATATCAATTTCTATAGTTTTCCATTTCTTGAAAATAGTCTGATGAGTTTTTATGCACAAACATACATGCACATTTTTGTACTTTTTTTGTATCCGACTCAGTTGCACACTCCTTGAAATTTGAGTAGGACCTATAGTGTTTTTAAAACCTGTAGAGTATTTATAAACGCATTTCTACTGTTAGTTATCACTTATTCAGTGAATCAGTTGACTTGCGCAAAACAAGTGTCACATTAAAGGTGGGAAAGTTTCAAATTATTTATTATAATGTCATGTATTTGCAACCTAAAACATTTGAGTCACATTGTAATAATCAAACTTGATTGTGAAGACAAACCAATCATTTGCATACTCACTCTTATTGTGAAGGGTGTCTTTCATTTTACAACAAAAAAGTTAAGGTTTTTTAACATATGTTTTTGGTTAAACTTGGTTCCAAACGCAGAACTCCTTAATGTCAAAAGAAAAAATAAAGGTAAACATTCTTTTTTCCTAAGGTCTGAACTTAAGTTGTTTTTCTTTTTTAAAGAATTTTTCGACACTAGAGGCCTTTCTTTTTGATAGTAGGCATACGGGAAGTAGGGGGAGCCATTCGGGAAAGGTCGCTGGGTCCGGGACCCGAACCCGGGACGGTGTATGTTGGTGTATGTTCGTGTGCATGTCATTTATCTGACTGGATTTCCCCGCGTTCATTCGTTTTCACTCGTTTACACGTGTTGTACAACTTAAGGTGTCGCTAATAATTTGTTGTCATTTATCTTGTTTCTTGCTGCATGTTTATAACCAAATGGTACAATAAAGTTGTGACAACAGACAGGGGAGGGGCTATTGGTATTCCTATGGTAACCGTGGTGACGTAAAAACCCTCCCTCCTTGGCCAGTCCTTTTAAAATAAAGTGCTGTTCCTAAACCAGGCGTTCTGGAATAAAACAGCGGTTCCAACCTACATTCCTTATTCATTGGGTATCTTTAATCTCGTGTGAAGACTTTCAAATTTTTTTGCGAAGCTAAATGAAAAAACATAATCTGTGTCAGCCTTAACTGTGACTGTTTTTACCGAGGAGGGCCATATTTTTCCGCCCGACGCGCTTCGTTGGCGGAAGGATTCAGTTAACTTTGTGGCCGTGGAAAAGGCGTCGTTCAGTTCGGGACCAGTTATATGTTTTTTTCCTTTGATCTCTTCTTTTTGCATTTCTTGTTCGGCTTTTTTCTTCGATCGGTGCCCTTATTTAGATGGCCAGCTTCCCAGACTGTGTAAATAAAAATGATCTAGGTAAGTAGTTCTCGCTTCTTTTTAACTCAGGACAGTGTGACGTAGAAGCGTTTCTGAAAACGCAGAGCTGCTTCAGGGTTCGTTCATCTGATTGTTGAATACTATAAATTCACCACAGCTCACTGCTTGTTGTATGCGGGATGGACAGAAACGCGTTACGTTGGCGTCGCGGTTTGTACTGGAATGTGAGCTAATATCTTTGCGGTTTTTGGGTTTCCAACCCTCCGCTAACCCCGTCAGATGTTTCCACTTCGGCTGTAACGGCGAGCCGCCGCCGTGATTCGTGGCCCTGGCTTTTCCTTACAAACATGACCGCGGTAGATTGTCCAGTTTTTCAATGTTTTATGCTGTCTGTCTCTGATTGAAACATTTACTAATCAGTTATCAAAACACGAAGAAAATGAGACATGAATTATTGAATGCTCGCATTCACGGAAGTCTCCATGTTGCATGTTGTTGTGAACACGTAGCCGTGCAAACCCTGCGCTCACAGCACACAGACCAGATCTTTAGTCCAGATAAGCTGGGCATGTCAAATGGCTTCTGTGTATAATTGTGCAAGCCAAAGTATTTATTCTTCATACAGTTCCCTTTGAAAAGTCAGTCCGGTAAACGTCGACAGCAAGAAAGTGAGTCTACACAGACATCTGAACTGTGCAGATCATAGCTTGTTGGACCAGATCAACACAGATCAGTCATTTTCAGCTGTGTGAAGCAGTGACTGTCAGCAGTTTTATCAAATACACAGTTCAGTTTTGTTCATGTAAATGGATCCAATTCATAAGAAGAAGAACTCTCACCTAATTGGCAGGTTTGAGGCTTATGAAGGCCTGCTTGTCTGTGTTTGTTCCCTGCCAATATTTAGGTTGCCGCATACTTTTAGGCTGTTTATATGACGCTCATTTCTATGCACATAATGATCTTCTGAAGAGAAGCTTCAGTGTCTATTCATCAGTTGTGTTTTGCACAAATTATGCCCTACAGTGGACTGCCATGTCTGTTACTGTCTTTTTTAATGAAACATATATATATATATATATATATATAATTTTTTTTTTTTTTTTCCCCAGACAAGGCTAAGTTCATTGGTGAACTCCTGGTCTCTGTTGCGCCCTTTGACCAGAAGTCTGGGCGCGAAGCTTGGACAGTAGCCTTCGCACCAAATGGTTCCTACTTTGCTTGGTCCCAGGGACATCGCATTGTCAGACTCATCCCTTGGACGAAATCTTTGAGGAGCTTGTAAGTACCGTGTGAAATGTTAATAGCTACCCCAAATATTTGTCTGTAGTTGCCATTGGTACTTCATCAATGATCAGGATCTGGCAGAGATGGGCAGTTCCACCCCTCAAGGGTTGGGGTGGGTGGGGTCCTCGTTCCAACATGCATGATTAAAATATCCTGTCATAAAGTTCTACCAGATCCCCCTGACTAATTTGTTTATATAATGTGTTCAAGTAAAAAACACAAAAAACAAAAACACATTCAGGACCTGACCCACCACCATTGATGTAAACTTCTTCAATATATAATTTATATTTGATCTACTCAGTGCTGGGCTTCTCTGCCCAAAACCACCAAGCTTTACTGAAGGAGTGAGAGAAGCTGATTTGAACTGAGACGTTATTTCTAAAATAATGTTGCTTTTTGTATTAGAGGCTTTCCTTTCAAACATAGCCAATGCATTAATATGGTCAGCTAAATGGTTAATTTTGTGTACAATGTAGCTTGTTGCTGGTGACCCCTCATCTTTTAAACCTTTTTGGCCCGCAAAGAGAGATGAGTTTAGATCTTTTGGTTTTTTTACAATGTATGACGGAACCCTTTTAACCATCTGCTCATCTTTTAATACATTTTTTTTTAGTTCAGTGAGTGCTGGTGAAGAAGGTACCAATCCAACAAGTCCCCAGCGTTTGTCCCGTCAAGACAGTGATGGAAGCCTCACTGTCCCACTGGCTGATGAGCCCCGTGAACACACCATAGACTGTGGTGACATAGTGTGGGGCCTGGCTTTTGGCTCCTCTGTGCCAGAAAAACAGAGCCGCTGTGTCAACATTGAATGGCACCGATTCAAGTTTGGCCAGGACCAGTTACTGCTGGCGACAGGTCTCAACAATGGTCGCATTAAGATCTGGGACGTTTACTCTGGTAAGTGCAGACTGGAATGTTTCTGTCTTCAGGAGGAAAATATCAGGAAAGGTCATCAAGTTAGAAACGGATAATGAAAGATCTCACTTCCTTCGTCTCTTCTTCTGTGGTTTGCTTAACATAAGTTGCCCCAAATAACTAGCTACCTCCAGTTTTATGATCTTTTTTCCATCTTCATTAACAGTCCTTTTTCCTTTAAAACCTCATCATAAGACAAGAAGTAATAATGCATGAGAACAGTGTTTTTGAAGTATATTTAAAAGATGAGTATTTCTTTCTGTTCCTATCATTAGGCCCAAGCAGGAAGCCTGCAAGGGCCTATTGTAATCGTAGGAATTCTTATTATTCTTTTTTCTGCTGCGTCTTTGCGGGGCAATTTGGGGACTTTGCCATGCACGAAAACTCACCAGATTTTACCCAAAATTGTCCCCCGCGTGAAATTCTTGTTCCTTAATGTCGTTGTCAGTGTGCGGCCAAAAGGCCTACACGCCCCCCAAAGGAATAGGCCCAACCGTAAATGTAGAGATTGAAATTTTTCACTTGGTGGGGGGGGGGGGGTATCCCTAAAAAGCACGGAATCGGGCCCTTTTGGGTCAAAAGGGCCCAATTTTTGGGCCCTTTTTTTCCTTTTACTCACCCACGAACTTTAACAAAAACCTCCCACGGATTTTTGAGCTATGTGTTTCTATTTGGTCAATATGCATATAAGGCATGGGGGATTAAATTTCTTAGATCAAAATCGTGAGTTTTTCCCATGTTTAAGGGGCGGGGCCGGGGCGCAAACTTGGCGTTCGCGCCCAATAAAAAAAATTAAATAACTTTCCCAAAAAAACAGCAAATCACCCAAAGTTGGCATAAAGGGGCCCTTGGGGGTTCCCGACGATTTTTATGGGTCATATGCTGACATCATAAAAGCCACCCCCCCTAAAAACAGGAAGTCACTTTTTTCATTTGGGAAAGGGTCCCTCTTTGCCCCTCCGCCCCAAATCAACTTAAAAGTGTGCAGAAGCAGATAACTAGTGGGTCTAATTTCGTTTGAAGCACTTGGACTTTTCATGAAAGCGTGGGGTTAAGTCAGACATCACACCAGGGCCAAACGTTTCTTTAATTTTCCACATCATCTCGATCTTGCACCAAATCAAGGGGTTTCCCAGTCCAGTCCCCAAAAAACCCCCTAACAATTTGGTGGGGGGTTTCCCCCCCTTTTTTTTTAAAAAAAAAAACCCCCCCTTTTTTTTGGGGTTTTAAATTTGGTTATTAAATTTAATTTTTTTTTTTTTTTTAAAAAAAAATTTTAATTTTTTGGTTTTTTATTTTTTTTTGTTTTTATTTTTTTTTTAATTTTTTTTTTGTAATTTTTTAAGGTTTTTTAAATTTAAATTTTTATTAAATTTTTTTTTTTAAAAAATTTTTTTTTATAAAAAAATTTTTTTTTTTTTTTTGTTAAAATAAATTTTTAATTTTTTGAAAATGAAAAAAATTATATTTTTCCCCCCCCCTAAAAATGTTTTTCATTAAATTTCCCTTTTTTTCCCCCCCCAAACCTTTTTTAAAATTAAATTTTTTAAAAGTTTTAATATATTTTGTATGTTGGCGAATTTATTTAAAATATTTTTTTTTTTTTAAAATTATTTAAAAAAAATTATTTTTTTGGCGGGGCAAATTTCCGCCACGCCCCCTAAAAAATAAAAAAAAACAGCCCCAAGCCTGCTTTGACCGAGGAATCTGAAATTTGGTACACATATGTAACTTTCAGGCCCTACAAAAAAGTCTCTTGGAGCAGGGGTCCAAAACCCCACAGGAAGTCGGCCATTTTGGATTGAAGTTGCCATTTTGACCCCTTTTTTGCTTTTTTCTACCCCACGTATCTGTGCAAACTCCTCCTACAGCTTTGACTTAGAGACTTGAAAATCACTCGTAAAACTCTTAAGGCATTGGGGATCAAAAGTTATCAAAAGCTTTTTGATACATGAAAGCGTGTGGGCGTGGCCACGCCTCAAAATATGACTTCTCACCATAAAACACGAAATTGATATAGTTCCTATAAGGATAGTTGCAGACACATGAAACCTTCTGGAATTGATCTGCCTCTAGGCCTGAACAATATTCACTGATCAGATGCTGAGATCATCGAAGCCCCGCCCCCTGAGAACAGGAAGTGTAGTGTTTCACTTAGTGCGGTCCATGTTTTATCCCCTCTACCTTATCAACATGAAACTGTCCCAAGTCACAGATAACATGATGGTCTTAGGCAGTGGCCAGTACTGACTGGCTCTGCTGGAGGGTGTGTGGCGAATTCTGATGTCACGCCACGGCCATACGTTTGGCTCTAAATTACACATGCATGGTCCCATTCACTCCAAAATAAATATGGTTGATCTTTGTCAGCCCCTAAAAAGCTCTATTGAATTACATTGGAATTTGAATAAATAGCACCCCCTAGGACACTTAAACGGCTATATCTCCCTCATACATCATCGGATCCACTTGAAATGTAGTATACATGATCAGGGATCAATGCTGAACATGTTGACACAGTCAGTTTATGACATCATTTCAGCCCCGCCCACTAATAAACAAGTGAGTTCAGGTTCCATCTGGAAGGTCGGATATCACCCAAATTTTAAATGGCTCTCGCCAGATGACAACTCTGCATGTCCGCACATCATATGACATGTCGCTCACAGTCCCTCCTAGTGGCGATGTGTGGTATTGAAGGGCAGCCTCGTTGGTCATGTGCATGCGGCGATGCCAGGCTCCGGTGGTGGTTTCACAGGCCGAATTGCGCTGAGGTGCGAGGGTCTTCAAGGCTGCTTGCAGCTTTAATTATTTATTGTTACCTTTCATAAAAGTCTCATTTTGGTTTAACTGAAGTACATCAAGTTTTGAGCATGGTTGAACATATCTCCTGCTTTGATTAGCTCTAAATCTCTGGCTTCTCATGTTTCATGTTCTCCTCTTTGATGGACTGTTCCAGGAAAACTGTTGCTGAATCTGATGGACCATACTGATGTTGTGCGAGACTTGACCTTTGCTCCTGATGGCAGTCTCATGTTGGTGTCTGCATCCAGAGATAAGACCCTTCGTGTGTGGGACCTGAAAGATGATGGCGAGTGGTCTAACGAACTTGATTAACTTGGTTAATTGGAGCACAAATGGCTGTGATATTTGTAAAACCAAACCCTTCTGTGTAAATAATCTCAGACATGTATGTAGATGTTCATGGTGTTGAACATGATGTCCATCTGTGTAAATGTTTTATGATGTAGATGAAGGACGAAGGGGACCTAAAATGATTAAATGATTAAAATCTATTTCTATTTTCATTTCAGTCTTTTAAAAAAATTTTTTTTTAAGGTAACTGTGTGGCTGCATGTCACAGCAATCATTTCGTCACAAACACAAATACTACTTTTGCAAAATCTACCTATCTAGCAATGGGCATCTTCAGGAAACCAGTTACATAAAGAATTTAATCATATTATCGAATTTAAAGTAACAGCCAGTTTTTAGAGTTTGCAAACATCATTAATTGGAATTTATCGTGTCTGTGCTTGGAAATCTGTTGAACTTCTTGCCTTCTGTGTGAACAATTCACATAGTCTGTGACTAAATGAAAAGTTTATTTTATCATGTGTCTAACAGGTAACATGGTGAAGGTGTTGCGTGGACATCAGAACTGGGTTTACTGCAGCTCCTTCTCTCCTGACTCGTCCATCCTGTGCTCTGTTGGTGCAGGCAAAGCAGTATGTCTTCATCTTTCTTGTTTGGTGGAGATTTTGCTCGAAATCTTCTGCAGTTGCTTGTGATCATTATCGTCAATCAGCTCTGTAATTGCTAAAGTTTCCAGCTTCCCTTCCCCTTCATTTGCACCCAAGATCAAACTGCTCAGTGTCATTGGTTATCTGCACCTAGCCTGTTTTTGGCTTACAGATGCGCTATTGATATTGTGAAGAAACAGGGCAGACAGATAATTAGGCCCAGGTTTTCTGAATGACTGAAGAAGGTGTAATTGGAAGAAACAAAGATTAATCTTCATACTGATGTAAAAAAAAATAAGTAAGTAAAAAAAAAAAAGATTTGCTTGTAAAAACCTTGCATTACAGGAAACTATTTTGAATGACATGTTAAATGAACTTCGATCAGTAGAGTAGCCTGAGCTTGTTTCCAGTATTAGACATGGGTTAGGCTGAACATGGTGGTGTTGGTAGCAGTTCTGTTAGGCTCTGTGTCCCTACACTGTGTGTCTTGCTCTTCCTGTCACAGGTGGTGGCAGAGCTCAGTGTGTGATTGGTTTTGAAAGGAGCGCCGCGCTGACATTTGAGCAGCCGGTGTAAACCATGGACGCACAGTTCACAATGCCCAAAGGCCTGGCCAGGGGCACCTGACCCGCAAGGTCAATCTGTACGTAGGTGCTGCTCTGTGTCTGTCTACCTCCTCTATTTATTTTGGACATTTCATTTCAAATTGTCAGTAATTTTATTCAGCTGGTGATGAAAATAGCCCTCCAACCTCAGCCCCCTTACCGCTAACTAGCTCCATGTACTATCTGCACACAGTAGTTCCTCTCTTATTTCTAGCACTGTCAGTTTCAGTGTGTTTCTGTTGCTGATGCTGCAATGTTCTGCTGCCACTGGCAAAGTAATGGAGAATTTCTGAGTTCCAACCCACCTGCCACTCCTTTCTGAAGGTATGAGCCAGCACCTTCTAGCACCTTCTGCTGCAGCTGTCTTTTTTAAATTCTTATTCAGATGTAAAACAAGTCTCACTGTGCATTTCCAAAGCACTTTATAGTATAAGTACAGATGCAGGATTCTTTTAAATTGGCTATTCTGTTTCGTGTGTTTGGACTTCTGCATAAAACACTTTAGATTTGTTGCTTTTAACAGCAACAAATCTGAAATATTTGCATAGTTAAACAGATCTTCACTGATTCAGCAAAACTGCAAAGCAGCAAAAGGGGAACTACTTCATTACAGAAGAGAAAGGAACCCTCTCCAAAGTGTCCCATACATTTACTTTTGGTTGATTTGCATATAAGTCAATGCATTTATGCAGCAACCTAGTGTTCTAATAATAAGCTGCCCTCATTAAGACCTCACAGTTGACCTCACTGATTTTTCTGTTTGAATGTGTGTGAAAGTGAATGTAATTGTGTACTTTGCCAGAGGTATCAGACCTTTGGCCATAAAATATGCTCTTCTCGTGCAGTATCTGTCTCTCTTCATAGGCTTCTGTTGGAGATGCGAGCCTTTTGTTAAACACACTGAACTAAAACTGTGAAAGGACAAACCAGTGGAGGATTTTAGTTACCTTATTTTCTTTTTTCCACTTTTTGTTGTTTAAACAAAGTATCTTAAGTTCATAAACTGAACACCAATAACTGTACAATCCAGCTGAAGTTTACTGAAGAACTAGAATGTTTAATATATATTGTAATTAATAATGAAAGTTATCCAGTGTATTGCAGTGACACTGAGCATACCTTGTTTATTTCAGCTGTAATTCATGTTGATAGTTCCTTCTGATTCTAGTGTAGTACATCCAGTTGCTCTTCCAGGAGCTTTAACAATTCCCTTCTTTAACTTGCAGGTGTTCCTTTGGAACATGGATAAGTACACATTGATCCGGAAGCTGGAGGGGCATCATAATGATGTGGTATCCTGTGAGTTTTCACCTGATGGAGCGCTGTTGGCCACTGCCTCTTATGACACCAGAGTCATTGTGTGGGACCATCACAAGGCTGCAATCCTCCGGGAGCTGGGGTAAACTTGCCAACATTCAGAGGATCAGTGTAATGTAAAGATGGACATTTAGCATATTATTGTTATAGGGGGAAGAACATTATTGTGATAACCATAAACTTTAATTCATCATGTATGCAAATCTAAATCACCTGACAGTGTGGTTAAGATTGTTTTACTTTTGGAATAATTTTGTTCCCAGCGTTGATACATACCCGTATTACAGGTACATTTCAAAACATTTTAACATTGCGTAAAATTGCAGCATAATTTGCCTGTCATTTCAGAAAGTGATACTCATATTATATAGAATCATTCCACATAAAGTAAAATTTTCCTATCTTTTCTTTCTTGTCATTTTGATGATTATGGCATACAGGCCATGAAAACCCAACATTCAGTGTCTCACAAAATTAGAATATCACATTAGACTATTAAAAAAAGGATGTTTGAAGCATAAATGTCAGGCTTCTGAAAAGTATGCCCATTTCTATGCACTCGATACTTAGTCAGGCTTCCTCTTGCATGAATTACTGAATCAGTGCGTCGTGGCATAGAGGCAATGAGCCTGGGGTTCTGCTGAGGTGTAATGGCTGCCTTCAGGTCATCTGCCTTGTTGGGTCTGGTGTGTCTCATCTTCCTCTTGACAATAGACCGTAGATTCTCTACGGGGTTCAGGTCAGGGGAGTCTGCTGGCCAATCAAGAACAGGACCACCATGGTCATTGAACCAGCTTTTGGTAGCTTTGGCAGTATGGAACTGTACCAAGTCCCACTGGTAAATAAAATCAGAATCTCCATACAGCTTGTCAGCAGAGGCTCTAGAATTTCCTGGTAGATGGCTGCATTGACTGAACCTCAGAAAACACAGTGGACCAACACCAGCAGATGACATGGCACCCCAAACCATCACTGACTGTGGAAATTCTGTGCCTCTCCAGACTCCTTGATTTCCAAATGAAATGCAGAATTTACTTTCACATGAAAACAGGGCTATAGACCACTGAGCAACAGTCCAGTTCCCTTTCCTCCTTAGCCCAGGTAAACGGCTTCTGACGTATTCTCTGGTTGAGGAGTATTTGTCTGTGTGTGATGGCTCTTGATGCTCTGACTCCAGCCTCAGTCCACTCCTTGAGGCTCCCCCAAATTCTTGAATGGATTTCGCTTAACAATCCTCTCAAGGCAGTGGTTTTCCCTGTTGCTTGTGCACCTTTACCTATCACACTTCTTCCCTCGACTCAATTTTCTGTTATTATGCTTGGATACAGAACTCTGTGAACAACCTTCTTCTTCAGCAGTGACTGACTGTGGCTTCCCCTCCTTGTGAAGGGTGTCATGGGACACTGTCTTCTGGACATGTGTCAAGTCGGCAGTCTTCCCCATGATTGTGTGACCTATGACCCTGAGTGAAAGACCAGTTCGAGGCTCAGGAAAGCTTTGCAGGTGTTTTGGATTAATACGCAGATTTAGGGTGTGACCGCATTAATAATTAACCTTTTCACAGTATTCTAATTTTCTGAGACACTGATTTTTGGGTTTTCTTTACCTGTAAGCCATAATCATCAAAATGACAAGAAACAAAGGCTTGTGATATGTCATTCTATGTGTAATGATTATATAATATGAGTTTCACTTTCTGAGATGGCTGGCAAAAAGTATTGCACTTCTATGTAATATTCAAATTTTTGGGGATGTACCGGTAATTGAAAATAGGTTTACCATAAATAGCACAACATATCAGGGTTAAACTGGTAACTCCACTGTAGACATTAGTGCTCTGGAGTTCAGTATAATACTGAACTATAATACTTTATTGTTCATAACTTTATTTGATTTGAAATCGGTGGCAAAGTGTGGCGGTAGCTAAGGTAGAAAGGTACAGCTTTCTGAGAATTCACAGCTTCAGGCTTCGTGCTGTGGACAGGTTGTTCTTGATGAGGTTCCTCCACATCCTAGGATGTGGGCCTTATAACCACAATAGCCACAATTCCACTTTCCTAAACTGGTAATTTCATATTAAAGTCACAGTCGAGCGCTATTGAGGCAAAACCTACATGCGTCGCCACAGCAGCACCAGCCACAGTAAAACACATTATGATGCTGTGATTTTGCCAACCTGGGAATCCTGGAGAATTTGTGTTAAGGCTAACTGCTGCTTTCATCTTCACTAGCCATCTTTTCCCCCCTCCATCACCTATTTTTGCTGGAGGGGCCAATGACCGCTGGGTTCGCTCTGTGAGTTTCTGCCCTGATGGCCGCCACATCGCCAGCATTACCGATGACAGGTAAGAACAGGACTAGAAAAGGGAAATAATCCCTGAAAGTAAACTAGAGCAGTTGTACCAGTTGTACTTTGTATTGGTCAGTGTGGCATGCATCAGAGTCACATGGCTGCCTCTAGGTTGCCAGTTATCGCTGCTGCAGCCAAGCACTGACTTGATGCCTGTAAACATGTAGAGATATTTTGGCTCTGGAAAAGGGCAAGTGCAGAAGACTCGGGCAGTCCCACAGTCTCTAAGTAATAATAAGTCATGTATTTCATATTAAAAAAACAAGAACTCTAAGATGGCAGTCGCTACAACGATGGCAAAAATGTTTGTGCTCCTCATGGTGTAGTTTTGGATTAGAAGGGGTTTTGGACCTTTTGTAACCATTGTTGAATATCTCCATTGTACCAATTCAAAAAAACCTAATGGGTTGTTTTCTAATGCTCACACAGTTTTTTTTCTTTGTGCAACCTGAGCTAGCTGACCTACAGGGTTAGTGTTTTTATGCAATCTGGCCCATCCAGTAAACTGACTGGAGTGTCTGTGTCCTCTGCTCAGGTTCGTCCGTTTCTGGAGTATTGAGGAAAGGGCTCCTCAGGCAATAGCCTCCTTATCTAATGGCCTCTGCTGTGCCTTTTCTCCTGAAGGAAGTGTCCTTGCTGCTGGGTAAGAAATGAGCTCAGATTCTCTGTTGGCAGGCTGTTAACCCTTCACCCTTTCATTAACTTGTTCAGTTGTCTTCACTGTTTCTGTTTGTAGGACACGCGATGGAAGCGTCCACTTCTGGGAGTGTCCTCGCAGCATTGCCGGTCTTCAGCACATGTGCAGGATGGCCCTCAGGAGGGTGTTGACCACCCAGCAGGTGGAAGCTTTAGCCATCCCTACACCTCTCCAGGACTACTTGGCCTACAGAGTAATCTGAGTCTAAGTGCACAAGCTGGCTCAGATGCACTTCCCACTGCATTATCATGCTGAAAACCAATAAATACCTTATTTAAAACACACACACACACATAACTTCTTCTAAACCTGTGGTTCACTGATGAGCAAAGTTGGTGATGAAGTTTGAAAGAAATGAGTTCAGGTTCACTAAAAACTCTGAGCCGTGTTTGTATCAATTCTCCACCATTTGGCTTTGTACATATTTATTTGAAAATAACTGTACTAAGGCCCTCCACACCTGTAAGGTTAGAATTTTTCTGGGTTCCCACGTCTCTTCAGTATCTGTGTGCTTTTTGGAAATGTGGAGATCCGGTTCTGCCAGTTTCAGTGATCCTTTGCTCCAAGGGAAATGGTTTTTTGCATTGGGATAAAACCCTTGCGTGGTGCTTGCTTTTGAATGTTTTCATTGTTTTTTTATGCCCCTTTTTGTCGCAGCAGGGAGCAAACGGGGGTTGAAGATCTTCCTTAAAAGGCCAATCCAGCAAACTTTTTTTTTGCTCTACATTTGCAACACATGAAATGGAAATCTTTAACGTTTTAGTTTTTTTTCTCTGACAGTTTTTACATGACAACATCTGAGTCAAACACTACAGCCTCTGGGTTTGTCACATACACTAGTGCCAAACGTATTTACATGTACATGAACATTGATGATGTCCTATTCTTAGTCAATAGGGTCCTGTTTGTTAATGGAGCCACCGTTGCCGGCACCAGCAATTTTAACTAATCTGTTAACATCTTCCTCAAGGTTTAGGAGTGTGTTCATAGTTGGATGAGAAAACCTGAATTGGAGCCTCTGCTCTAGTTGATCCCAAAGGTGTTCAAAAAGGTTGAGGTCAGGACTCTGTGCAGGACAGTCAAGTTTCTCCACACCAAACTTGGAAATGATTGGAACACTTGAATCCATTGGTATGATAGTGTGACCCAATACTTTAGGCAGTATAGTGTGTATGTTCCTACTTATTTGTCTCTTACATTGTCTATTTTATGTTGTTCAAGTTATATTAGTTATAATCATGGAATGAGCGACTTCATAAGTCAGAATGTTTTGGCTTTCAATCAGCTTACATACAGAAGTTGGACAATATTGATTTAAAATGACCGGTGCTTAGTATTGGCGTCTGTTTGAATCTAGATTTCATTATTGAAGATGGGTGCATATGCCAATCCTTTCTAAAAACATTATTTATGTGTGAACCCCAACATATCAGATGTTGCCCACATGCATCTCCCATCTTTGTCAGAGAATGCAACTTGGGTTTTTTCCTGTGTGGACGCATGCTGCCAGACCTTATGTCACATTTTAATTATAAAAGTAAATTTGTAAATTATTTTACTTTAGTAGTTTTATTTTTATGTGAAAAATGTCAAAGCCACATGTCTTACTTTTGAACCTTTATTGTATGCATATATGGCAGTCCTGCTACAATTCAATGTCTGTATTACTGAAGCAATACCTGAAGCTCTAGACAGGATCCAGATCTGCCAACCAATCTGCTGACAAATGAAACAAATCCTCATTGGGAAAAAATGCTGCATCATCAACAATAATCTTGTTGTTCCTGATGTTAATGAAATGTGAAAAAGGAAGAGTGAAGTGAAAGTATCCTGAGGGTATTTCTGGTGTTTTGGTTGTATTTTGGTATACAGCAGATGACAGACTTGTCATGAAGTTCTGACTTTGCAAATGCCAAAGGGTTTCCTTTTGTTAGGCTTTTTCTAAAATGGTTGGGTAGTTGTAATACTGAAATGTGGCCTATTCAAAGGAGACATGTTTTATTAACTTGTTACCAGTTAACGGAAAAACTCAGTTCTGCTTCATAGAGAAGCATTCTGACATTTCCAAATATCTGTGAATGTATTGAGTTCCTGCAACCTTCTTGCTAAAATAAAGACTTTTTACAATAATGGTTGAAATTATTTTGCTGATTTGATGAAATTTAGAACTATAAGCCTGTGATTTCCTAGGTTATACACTGAGTAATTAGGTTCCATTTCTGTTTGAATGGTTATTGGATGTAGGCGGAGATGTTAAAATCATAAAAATCATCAGGTAAGACTGGGATTTCGTTCAAATAAACCGAATACACCACCTCACTAACCAGTGAACATCCAGGGGGAGGACATTGAGACAGTTGACAGTTTTATGTACCCGTGTGTTCACCTCAACTATAAACTGGACTGGTCCTATTACACCAACACCCTATACAAGAAGGGCCAGAGTCGCTACTAGTCGCTACGGTACTAGTTTCAAATGTGCAGGAAAACTGACTAGGCAGGAAGTGGAACAGTTCTTGATAACCTTCAAGGATCCTCTTATCAGCAAAGTGGAGAAACTCATTGACTAATGTGGTCCAAAGTCTTACCAGGTTTATCATTGACTGAGAGCTATTCTCGTATAAATACCTGGAACTATGAGGTGCTCCAAGGGACAACATTTTGAGAGTTATCAAAGTAAAAAGTTTGGGACAAGGGAGAAGAAGCTCCACATTATGAACAGTAACTTCTTGTAAATTTGTACTGAGTAAAACCAATAAACTAATTTGGATTAATAAGCTAATTACTGACATCAGTCCCAGTACTGAATAATGTTGCTGTGAGATGTCAACAGTAATATTGCAGATCCAAATAAAAGCCATCAAACCACAGTATACATAAATCATTTTGTTGATAAGTGATTAGTCAAACCTTTCATTTTCTTTATTTTAAACAAGCCAGAGGACAGATGTCCTTCCAGCAAGTTTGGTATGAAACGTTTTTCAGTTAATTTATCAAAACTTTCCGCTGAACCTCAGTAAAGTTCTTTTGCCTTTTATCTGTGAATGGTTTCATCTATATTTCTGCACCTGTGTTTGTGAGGAACTGAACAGTTATCTCTGAAAGCTTTTCAGTTTTATATGAGGGTTTAAGTTTTCAGGATCATCAGATAAATACGTATTTGGGCTTGTTGTTTATTACACTTAAAATGTCTTATTTATTTTTTATTCTGGTTGAAATTGTTTTTAATATCATTATTCACAGTGTACTTTGAAAATTGTGATGTAATGTCTATCAACACAGGTCCATATGGCCCTGTATTGCTAATGCAACTGTGCGCTGCTGGGAAAATATCTCTGATACCGGACTGGGAAGGTCCAAATGGTCCCAAGGTCAATGTCAGCCCACAGCCTCTGCTTCTTGCCTGTTGACTGCTGAGATAGACTCTCAGACGGCTACAAAAACATCACAAGATACAGTCTATAATGACAGTTGTGGTGCCATCACACTGGCCTCTTGTTTTTATTGTTCTTACCAGATATGGAAAGAATGCATTGCAATTATTGTTTATTAAATGTTTACCAGTTAGAGGCTGTTTTTCACACTGTCTGTCCTCACAAAGAAGGAAAAAAATTAATCAACATAAACATTAAAATTAAAAAGGCATGTATTAAATGACTCCTTATAACTGCAATCATGTTGTAACACCTAAATCTATTGATATTTACAGACTGAGTTTCAGAATGTAACACTGTGCACAGTTCATTTATAATCTTAAGATGACATTCATCTTGAATTAAAAAACAATGCAAGAAAGTACGTGAATGACAGAGGAGAAATCATTTGGAAATAGTTGATATTCCAGGTTCTATACATTCGCATAAAAGTCCAACAAAACACCAGAAGACCAAAGGCAGCTCAGAACTGCAATGTTATATCTGCAAAATCTCCATTGGAACAATTAGCTATGTACACTGTACAAACATCTGAAAAAAAAACACGAGCATAATTCACTTCCCTCAGCAGTTCAAGGAGAATTTCTCTGTCTTCAGCCATGAGTGAGACACATAATGAAGTACTCAGTGTTTGCTGTGGGCCAACAGGTTACTAAGGATTCTATATCAGCTGTAATGGATTTCACAAATATTTTCCATAGCACCAGTACCAAACCTTCCCAACCTTTATACCATGTTTGGCCCAGTTACTCGCTGAAAAATGTTCTATTGACTGATAAACGGAGTAATTATTAGAACCTTGCTACATTTTACAAGGGATACAAAAACTATGACAAAGAAAACTGTAAGAGCAAATACATTTCACATCAAAATAACTGTGCTGGGTGTGGTGCTGGTGGTGTAGGGGTTAAGTGTCCGACCATGTGCAGAGGCTATAGTCCTTGATGCGGCTGTCCTCTCTGCTGAATGTCTCCCTCTCTTTTCTGTCTACCTACTGTCGGAAAAATAAAAAAATAAAGGCCTCTAGTGCGCAAAAAAAATAAAAAAACAATTGGGCTTGCCACTGGGGAGCAGTGAGGTACTAATAAAATGTTAATATTAATCCTAAAGGAAGTTTTATTCCAACCCGCATTTTATAACATTGGAGCGCAAACTAGTACTATGCAAACTCCAAACTGCAAAAACACCCTTCATTTCTGCTATCTGTGGGACCCCTTTTCTTTTCCAATGGTTATAGTCAGTCTGACAGAGAGAGGTATCCCCAATCCTTGTCGTTTTTAGTATAACAATGGCCACCAGTGGGCTCTACATTGACAAACTTTATCAGTTTATTATTTTGCTTAGTACCCCTACACATAGCCCATAGCACATATCAAACTCTAACACTCAGTAGTTTAATCTAACCTCCCCAACAACCCCGCACCATTCAAAACCCCTTTGTGAAGAGCCTTGAAACGACATGTGTTGTTAATTGGCGCTATATAAATAAAACTGAATTGAATTGAATTGAATTTTCACCTCAATCGTAACTCTTACTATACACAATATGTTGATTTTTACACCTCGGTCCTTTATGCTTTTTCTTTTAAATGCTTTATTTTGCTCATGTTCTGTTCACTATTGTAAACTTCCCAACAGGACCAGAAGCGATTTCATCCAACATCACCATTCAACTCTGATTCTGACTGTCAAATCCACCCACCAAATCCAAACTGTGTGGTTCTGTGGTGCTGCAGATTTTATACTAAAGGTTTAAGCTCACAACCAGAAGCAGATCTTTTCTTCAGTATTTTTGGATGCATTGTGCATTTGTTTGGCAGCTTTCTGAAACATCAGGCTGCTGCACAGAAACAGAGTATGAGCAGTCTGATTGCTCACTTGGTGTAGACAAACAGAAGACATAAACAAAAGCAAACATTCAAAAACGTTTGGGATGCACAGAGTCACCAGCTGAGGACAGAAGTGTTTGCAGACCATCTTCACTGCTCTACAGAGGTGCAAAAAAGCCCAGCAGATGACAACAAGCTCAATTTCTTTTCTTTCTTGTCTTTTTTTCACTCTTTGGGACATTTCAACCTCTTTCAGAAAATATGTCAGATTTGTGGAAGCTTGCTGAAACTCTCAGAGCAAAGGTGGGCAATATTTATCATCTAGGAAATTCATAGAGCCAGATGTTTAGCAGTGCAAACCATGTCAAATCCTAACAAAGATGATATAGAGAGTTTAATAGAATTGCAGCACTGTAGTCACTCTTCCTGCTGAAAAGTAAAATCTCCTTTTTATTCTGTGGAACTCCACCCTAACCAGTACACAACACTGTGCCTCCGCTCTTGATATTAAAAAAAGACCATCTGCAGTCATAAGGCTTGTTAAATGTTACCCAGTAGTTTTCTTGCTGAAGGTAAGGACCAATCACACAGTTTTACCAGGGTTGTTTCCTCTGCAGCTTGCAGGAAAGCACAGCGATCAGTTTAAGACTGCCTCGTCACCAACAACAAAAGTAATTCTCAAGTAAGAGAGTTGTGGATAGAAAAATACAGATCCTGGGAGATTTTTATGTTGTGATTTCAGGATCAGTACCCAAACATCTTTATTCCCCAACACAAATTGAATCCATGTATAGAATGAGACTATTTGTGCCATGTGTTTTTAAAGTCATACCTGTTTAATATAATTGAAAAATTAGTTCCTTTAAGCCATTTTATCTCAGTACCACTGACATGCTCTGATGGGCCTTTTTCTACACTGTAAACCATCCGTTAGATGGTCACACTTCAGTCTGCTGCTGTGAGTCGGTGATAATGGTCACCCCTCGGCAAACCTCGCTCAAGCCTTCGCAAATGCTGCCATGTTCAGAGTCCAGCACACAGGGGGAGGACACAATGCAGGCTGGTGATGTACCAACTGATAGATGCATATTAAATGAGACAGCAATGTTTCCATTTGCTGGAGATGTCTGATCCACTGGTGTACTGAAGTCTCTGTGGGGCACATTCCCAGTGGGCAGCTGGTGGGAGGGCAGATACTGGCTGGGGTGGAAGTGAGGGATAGTGTCCTGATGGCTTGTGCTGCTTACGTTCAGGACAGTCTCCAATGAAACAGGCACATTGGAGCGCAGTGGTGTGTAGGGTTCAGGGCAGTCCTCACCCGCAGGCAGTGGAGGGGGGAGCTGGTCTTGACTCAGGAACTCTTCTTCATGTGGAGGGGGGTAGTCACTTTCAACATCATAGCCTCCCAGGTAGTAATCTGACTCCAGCTCATGTGTGATTCCTCCCAGAGAAGAGTCCCAGCCAACTGTGTCTGTGTCAGGAGGCGATCTGAATTTCTGCACTTCTTCAGTGTCTGACAGCCTTGTGCTTGGCATCCAGTCGGATGTGTCCCAGTGGTAAGCTGGTCAAATAAAGGGGATATGATTAGGAGCTACATCAACAGATTCAGCAAACACATCTTTAAACTGAGCAGATTCTTGGTAACATGCTTTTAGAAAACATCAGGACTGTTGCAGCAAATCACGTAAAACATGCTGATGGCCAAGGTGACAGGAACAGCCTTTACAGAAACGATGGAGTTGGGTTTTCATGAAATAAATGGCACACACAACATAAGTCTCCACAGTTCAGGATGCATATTGACGACCACAGAAGCCATGCTTTAAACCAACAGCTCAGGGTGAAGAAATGAAAAAATAAGTCAAACAAAAAGAATGTAAACGCTTATAGTGTTTTGTTAGATAAATTTTTCTGCCGATTTTAATACACTTTCACACCATAGAGTAAAATGATTAAAAGTCAAAAGGACAATCATACAAGTTTCTAAAAACAACTGCGAAAGAACCTTAAATTTAAACTTTAAATTAACAATAAACCTCTGTCACAGAATTCATGTTTGCTGCTTTTACCATTTACACAAGAAATGCAGAGTTGGGAGACAGATAGCATTAATCAAACCACAGGTCTAGTCCAATTTGAAAAAAGAAATACTGATGTTCTTATATGCAAGTGTGAATACTTGGTTTTTCTATTAATCAAATTTGATAAAAGCAGTCGTTAACAATCATTTAAAGGTAAACCAGGCTAACCACAGAGCTTTTAAAAAGTTAGGACTCTGAACTACTTACTCCTCACTGGATAAATCACTGGATGAACCTTCCCATTATGAAGTCACATTGAAGCTGGCGACTGTGCAGTCACTACCTTCATCTTTGGATGCTATGCATCATGCCAAAGTTGGTTGTTCTGAAACTTTCTCTTGCATTACTTACTGCCTCGTGCTTCCTTTTACCTTTTTTTTTACATCTTTCCGACATGAAAAGAAATATGCTTATCATGAGCTACAAACGCGGACACAAACAGGAAAAATTAGAAACAATTGTGATCTATACCGTTTATACTTCTAGAAGTTCTGAGAAGTGAAGGTTAACAATAAGAATGCTGACAAGCTGTGGTGCATATGTAGTATTGGGAAGTAACTAGTTACATGTAATGGCATTACATAATTCAGTCATAAAAGTAACCGGAATTTGTTACATTTACTAAAGAAAACAGGCAACTGAATTGCAGTTACTTTTAAAAATACATATGATTACAGTTTGCTTTTTTCCCATCTAGACCAGTGCTTGTTGGTAAATTTCCGATTTGTAAGTGCATGAGAATGCATCAGAGAATAGAGAGAGATTTTTACCGCTGGTGTAACGCATCAAGAAGGCATGGCAAAGTAGTGAGAGTGGCACTAAGAACTGGTGGCAAATGATTAGACAGTATTTATGTGTATGATGTTTGTTGATAGAGTGCTAATATTTGAAAGCAAATGCAAGAAAATACCTGCGGTGACATCAGACATCTTGAAATGTTGCAAACAGCTGTGCATTTCTACATGTGATCGTATCCTGTCCGCGTCACAAGAACAACTCTCTTTTCCTGTGTGCTGCATCCTTTCTGATCATAATATAGCACTGATTATCTTATATCCTAAGCTACTGTATACAGCAGGGTGTCCCAAGTGCGGGCCAGGGTTCTTTTTGCTCAACACAGACCCAAACCCTTTTCTAGAGTAACAAAATTAAAAACTTTCAACCCTAGAAATTTTGGAAATTTCTGGCCTTTCTTTTAAAAGGGTAGTTGTTCGAGACAATCTATATGTATCAGATCTACATGGATTTACAGATCTCAAGAAAGTTTGTTAATTTTAACAACATATTGCATGTTTAGTTTATTGTTGAGTATGTAAAAGAGAAAAGAATCACAATAAAATAATTTTTGTTTATAGAATTTAATCTCCAATTTCAAGAAATATAGACTACTAATAGTTAAATCTAGGATCCAACTTTGCTGTCTTTATAGCTGCAGTAAGTATTGAAGGCAGATCCCAGCCTCTTATCATCCACAGAGAAGAACACTCTGGGATGTGATCCCCATGATTTTCACCAATAAGAGCCTATTAACTTGGATGACTTTAAATTTTCTGCTTCTAAATTCAGACAAGACAGAAGTTGTCGTCTTTGGACCGGAGTCTTTAAAAAAGAAACTGCTTAGTCAATCACTAACCTGGATGGCATTAAAATTGACCTCCGGTAATAAAGTAAAAAACCTTGTGTTTTTTTTTGACCAGGACATGTCATTTAAATCCCATATTAAAAAACAGGTTTTTTTAGGATTTACTTCTTTCACCTCCAGAACATTGCCAAAAAATTAAAAATCCTTCCAGGATTGATGCTGAAAAACTAGTCCATGCATTTGTTTTCTTCAAGGCTGGATAATTGTAATTCTTTATTGGGTGTCCACAAAATGCAGTTTAAAAAACCTTCAGCTGATTTTAAAATGCGGCAGCGAAGGAGTTCCTATGCAAATAAAAAAGAGGATCATATTTCTCCTATTTTATCTTCCCCTAATTGGCTCCTTGTTAAAATCCAGGAAATAGAATTTAAAATTCTACTCCTCTTTACAAAAAAAAACCCTTTTTTAACGATCTAGCTCCATCATACATCAGAGATCCCCGTTTTCCCATATATTCCTAACAGAGCACTTTGTTCTCAGACTGCAGGTTTTACTGGGGTTCCTAGAGTCTCTAGAAAATAGAATGGGAGGCAGATCCTTTAGTTTTTCAGGCCCTTTTTCCCGTGGAGCCAGCTCCCAGTTTTAAACTGTGAGGGGGAAAACCCTGTCTACTTTTAAGGCTAGGCTTAAAACTTTCCTTTTTGATAAAGCTTATAGTTAGAGTGGCTTAGGTTATCCTGAGCTAACCCCTGTAGTTATGCTGCTATAGGCTTAGGCTGCTGGAGGAAAATAATGACCAACTTTCACCCTCTTCGCTACTTTCTCACACTACTCTTCAAATTTTTGTATTATTTGCTGTTATTTCAGCTTTTTAACTTTTTTTCCCCTCTCTTTTTCTCTTTCCTAGAAGCTACACCCGGGCGTGACTCTGTGTCTACCTGTGACACCTTTCTGGAGAGGGGGGGCATCGTCCAAGCTTCTGCTGGCAACAACTTGGTGCTCACCCTCTACCGATGATCCACATGGCCCTGTCTTTCAGTGTTTAACCCTTTCTCTCTCCTAGACATGACTACTGACTGAGCTTTTACTGTAACTAACTCAATGTGCTCTCTTCAGACTCTAACCTTGAAAACTGGCTCAGAGTCAGTGAAACCACTGAAGGAGCTACATCCATTAACATTTACTTTTCCTTCCCATAGAAAGTACTCCTGGATCAGTGCTTCTTTGTTCTCTTTGTGTCTCTGCTCTGTTCTCTCTAACCCCCAGTCGGTCGTGACAGATGGCCGCTCACACTGAGCGGGTTTTCTGCTGGAGGTTTCTTCTTGTTAAAAGGGAGTTTTTCCTCTCCACTGTCGCTACATGCATGCTCAGTATGAGGGATTGCTGCAAAGTCAACGCCAGTGACTGTCCACTGTCTCTACATGTTCATCCAGGAGGAGTGAATGCTGCAAGTCACTGACTGGATGCAATCTGCTGGGTTTCCTTAGATAGAAAAACTTTTTATCCAATTTGAATAAATAACTGAATCTGACTGCACTGTTCAATGATTAAGATTAATTGGAATGTATGTACCTGACTTTTGTGAAGTGCCTTGAGACAACATGTGTTGTGAATTGGCGCTATATAAATAAACTGAATTGAATTGAATTGAATTTTACCTAGTGTTGTGTCTTTATTATTATATTTTCAACAAAAAAAGGATTGATATCATCATTCCCCTGTCCGTTCTGATAAAAACGGTCCAAGAATGCCGTCGATAGCACCTACAGTTACCGAGTCATGGGCAGTAGTTTGGGAGCATGCGCCTCCATGTTACAATGCCAGGCCAGGATGAGACACAAGTGTCGTGCTGCGTGAGTGAGAAACAGCAGGTGTCAAGTTACATTGACAGTCTTTGCTGATTGGCTGATTCATTCCTCACTGTTCTATTTATATCTCTGTGTATCTCCTACTGTATATGTTTGTATGTGATTCGATCATTCTTTCTGCCTCTATTCTCTCCATGTCTCACATTCAGACCCACACACACACACATACATTCACGGATTACTATCATTTTGAGGACTTTGCATTAACATTCATTCATTTTCATTCATTCCTATGGCCTAAACCTGGCCCTACCACTAACCCTTGACCATCTTCATAGGAGGCAACTACATGGTGGCCATTTTGTGTTATGTACTTAAACAGCATGTATTGCAGTTCCAACAGCTAGACAACAGTGATTAATCTTAAAGGGCAATTTTATAGACATTTACATATAATGTTAGCATTTAAGCTAACATTCGTATTTAGGCCAATTTTAGCTTTAAAGGCTAAATTGATAAAATGAATGAAATGAGTTAATGTTATTGAATATGCTTTTAGCCAATATGCTAATATTAGTATTTAAGCAAATGTTAGCATTTAGGCCAAAATGCGTAAGCCAAAATGCTACTGTTATTATTTTAGCTAGCATTAGCTCAGACATTGCTGTTATATTACTCTGTCTAAACAAAAAGTAGTTTTGAGGTAATGTCAGCTTGTTAAGCAGTTCTTTAGCTGGTTGTTAGATCTGATGTTTTTCTTTGCTTCTGCTCTTTCTGCTAATTTATAAAGGTTTCAGCCAATTTTTTGCTGTCAACTTAAGCGTCTTTCTGCAAACTCTTCTGTTATCTGCTAATTCCTGGAATTTTGGCCAACATTCTGCTATTAATCTCAGCTTTTGTCTTACACGGTGGTGCAGTTGGTAGCACAGTTGCCTTGCAGCAAGTAGGTCCTGGGTTCGATTCCCGGCCTGGGTCTTTCTGCGTGGAGTTTGCATGTTCTCCCCGTGCATGCGTGGGTTCTCACCAGGCACTCCGGCTTCCACCCTCAGTCCAAAGACATGCTGTTAGGTTAATTGGTCTGCTTGATTTGAAAATTAGTGATTTGAATAAAAACAGTGGACTAAAATAGAAAAATCTATATTTATATCTAAATAATTCATCAATAATTTAATAAATCTCTTCTTTTTATTATTTTGTTGCATTTATTGGCACACTAGTTTATATTTCTAGCTACTTTTTGGCCCAGTAATTATTTTATTGACTTTTTTTATTTCTGTATTTATTCTTAATGATGGCAGGATCAGTCCTCGTGACACAATATGACACAAAAAACTGAATTTTGGAACTGAAATTGAATTTCACACCAGAAAGTGACAATAATCAAACAGAATTTTTTATACGACAAAATACATTTTAAAAGCAAATAAATTCAGTTTAAACCCATTAAATTCAGTTTCAGTTTAGTGAAATTCATTTTTAAACCAAAGCATTTAATTTCAAATTACGCAAATACAGATTTAGTCTGAGCAATTAAATTCCATTTCAGATGGCACAGGTTTCTTTTGATGGTGCACAGAGTTTTGCTGTAATGCCAGTGCTCACAGGACAACACTTGACAGACTGAATGGTTATTTTATTAAATATTAAATAATAATAATACATAATATAAGAATCCTGATTACTTCCAAGATAACATTTGAGTTAAATGGAGGAATGCCTGTGGATGGTTTTAAAGGCACACCTCAAACACCCTGCATCCTTGTGTGAAATCATGGGAAAACCAAAATAAATCAGCCAAGATATCAGGAAGAGAGTTGTGGATCTCCACAAGTCTGAATCATTCTTGGGTAAAATTTTCAGATGCCTGAAGGTTCCAGGCTTATCTGTTTAAACAATTATATGCAGTATAAACAGCATGAAAATGTCCAGCCATAATACTGTTCAGGAAGGAGACAGATTCTGTGCACTACCGATAAAAGGGTTTTGGTGAGAAATGTGCAAAACAACAGTCCTGTACCAACATGTAAAGGTCAACCAAAAGGGAGCAATTACTCCAAAAGCAACAAAAAAAGATTATGGTTTGCGAAGACACTCAGGGACAAAGACTTGTTACATTCGGAGGGAAAAGGGAGAAGCTTTTAAGCCTGACAATGGTAAAGTACGGGGTTGGCAGAATCATGCAGTGTGGGGCGCATCAGGAATGTATGAAAATATTGAAGCATCATCTTAACACATTAGCGTTAGTGCAAATAGATCTCTTCAAAAGGACAAATACCTTAAACATACCACCAGATTAGTTACAAGCATTGAGAAAATATGTCACTAAAGGGGAAACAATTCCAAATTCTCTTTTACTTTTGTCAGAGCATCATGCTTGACATCATGCCATGTCCCAAACAATCCAAGCACATTACACTATCATATAGTGACACTTCAGAAGCCAAATCAATATTACATTCAAGGCCACTAGCTCTTTTAAAGCATGAACACTGACAAAAATTGTTATGGTCTATCACAAACTTTAAAGGATACGAGCTGTTACCAGCTCTGGAACCTTCTAGCTAAGAAACTGAATGAAGGACTTTTGTATTGATACAATAACTGAATCTTTTATTTCCCTGTAAATGTTTTCTTTCATGGTGTGGGCTGTTGTCACTTATCTTTTACCGTTTTGCTATATGTGGTTGAAAACAATACTTTCGTATTGTTTTGCCCTGGCTTAAAAAAGAGCATTTATGAAAGGCAAAAGAAACTGGTTTAAACAAAACTTATTTTAAAACAAGTTAGAGGTGAGATGTAGCACCCAGATTGGCCTGAAAAGTGATAATCTGGCCTATAGTCAGTGACCACACACAGTCTAGACACAGTCTAAAGCAGATTTAATGTAGAACGCTAATAATAAGTGAATTTAAAGCAAAACAACGGGAAATAAATTAAGATTGTTTGCATCTGTAAAACACCATGAAATGGTTGGAGCAGTGATACCCTGGTCTCAACATCTGGACAGAACACAACAAGCAGAGGAACATCATGATGTCACCCAAAGCTCTGACTCAGCAAACATATCACAGCCTGTGACAGTGGAATGGTGCATAGACAAAATAGTTCCAGTCAGAATGAAAAGGAATAAAAATAAATTAAAGCTGCAAGCAGCCTGGAAGGCCCTCGCACCTCAGCGCAACTCGGCCTGTGCAGACACCACGGGAGCCTGGCATCGCCGGCTGCACGCCACCAATCAGGCCGCTGTTCAATTGCAAATGTTGCCACCAAGTGGCACTGTGAGCAACATGTCCATCATTAACTCATAATCATGTATACTACATTTCAAGTGGATTCGATGATGTATGAGGGAGATATAGCCCTTGAAGTCTCCTAGGGGGCGCTGTTGATCCAAATTCCAATGTAATCCAATAGAGGTGTTTGGTGGCTGACAAAGATCAACCATATTCAGTTTGGAGTGAATCGGACCTTCCATGTGGAAGCTACACTCATTTGTTTATTAGTGGGTGGGGCTAAAGTGATGTCATCTATTGACTGTGTCAACATGTCCATCATTAACTCATGATCATGTATACAACATTTCAAGTGGATCCGATGATGTATGAGGGAGATATAGCCCTCGAAGTGTCCTAGGGGGCGCTGTTGATCTAAATTCCAATGTAATCCAATAGAGGTGTTTGGGGGCCCACAAAGATCAACCACATTGAGTTTGGAGTAAATTGGGCAATGCATGTCAAATTTAGAGCCAAACGTATGGCCATGGCGTGACATCAGACTTCGCCATGCCGACACGGCCAGACCCTCCAGCCAAACCAGTCAGTACTAGACACAAACTTAGACCATCATGTTATCTGTGACTTGGGACAGTTTCTATTTGATTAGGTGGAGGGGATCAAACATGGAGCACACTAAGTGAAACACTACACTTCCTGTTGTCAGGGGGCATGGCTTTGATGATGTCAGCATATGACCCCATAGGATCGTCGGGAACCCGAAGGTCCTCCTTCATGCCAACTTTGGTGTGATTTGCCGTTTTTTGGGGAAAGTTATTGCATTTTTTCACTTTGGGGCGCGAAACCCAAGTTTTTTTGCCCGGCCACGCCCCTAAACAGGCCCAAAAAAAACTCATGAATTTGATAACTTTAACCCCCCATGCCTTAACTGCTTTGACCAAATATGAAAACGATAGCTCAAAATCCCTAGGAGGAGTTTGTTAAAGTTCGAGGTGAGTGAAAGTGAAAAAATGGCTAAAAGTTGGCCTTTGACCCAAAATGGCTGACTTCCTGTGCATTTTGGGGCATACCCAAAAGTACTTTTTTTCATGATTGGGGGATCTAGCTATGTGCCAAATTTCAGATCTCTACGATTTACGGTTCGGCCTATCTCCTTTAGGGGGCGCTGTAGAGCCTTTTGGCCCCACGCACACTGAACAACGACATTACGGAACAAAAAATTTTCACGGGGGGACAATTTTGGGGAAAAAATTGGTGAGTTTTCGTGCATGGCAAAAGTCCCCAAATTGCCCCGCAAAGACGCAAATGGAAAAAAGAATAAGTTAAAGCTGCAAGCAGCCTTGAAGGCCCTCGCACCTCAGCGCAACTAGGCCTGTGCAGCCCCCGCGGGAGCCTGTCATCGCCGGCTGCACGCCACCAATCAGGCCGCTGTTCCAATTGCAAATGTCGTCACCAAGGGGGCTGTGAGCAACATGTCTATCATTAACTCATAATCATGTATACTACATTTGAAGTGGATCCGTTGATGTATGAGGGAGAGATAGCCCTTAAAGTGTCTTAGGGGGTGCTATTGATCCAAATTTCAATGTAATCCAATAGAGCTGTTTGGGGGCTGACAGAGATCGATTGTTTTCAGCTTGGAGTGAATTGGACCTTCCATATGGAGGCTACGCTCATTTGTTTATTAGTAGGCGGGGCTAAAGTGAGGTCATCAATTGACAATGTCAACATGTCCATCATTAACTCATAATCATGTATACTACATTTCAAGTGGATCCGATGATGTATGAGGGAGATATAGCCCTCGAAGTGTCCTAGGGGGCGCAGTTGTTCCAAATTCAAATGCAATCCAATATAGGTGTTTGGGGGCTGACAAATATCAACCATATTGAGTTTGGAGTAAATCGGGCAATGCATGTCAAATTTAGAGCCAAACGTATGGCCATGGCGTGACATCAGCCTTCGCCATGCTGCCACGGCCAAACCAGTCAGTACTAGACACAAACTTAGACCATCATGTTATCTGTGACTTGGGACAGTTTCATGTTGAAACGCTGTTGCATGCCCAGGGTGAAGCATGGGGGTGGATCAGTGATGGTTTTGGCTGCCATATCATGGCATTCCCTTGGCCCAATACTTGTGCTAGATGGGCGCGTCACTGCCAAGGACTACCGAACCATTCTTGAGGACCATGTGCATCCAATGGTTCAAACATTGTATCCTGAAGGCGGTGCCGTGTATCAGGATGACAATGCACCAATACACACAGCAAGACTGGTTTAAAGATTTGGTTGATGAACAGAAAGTGAAGTTGAAAATCTCCCCTGGCCTGCACAGTCACCAGATCTAAATATTATTGAGCCACTTTGGGGTGTTTTGGAGGAGCAAGTCAGAAAAGTTTTCCTCCACCAGTATCATGTAGTGACCTGGCCCCTTCCCGCAAGAAGAAGGCTTAAAAACCCCTCTGACCACTGTGCAGGACTTGTATATGTCATTCCCAAGACGAATTGACGCTGTATTGGCCACAAAAGGAGGCCCTACACCATACTAATAAATTATTGTGGTCTAAAACCGGGTGTTTCAGTTTCATTGTCCAACCCCTGAACTTCAAAAGCAAATCTCCCAAGCCTGAGGTGTTTTGATTGCAAGACCAAGCAAGATATTAGAAGTGAAAATACAATTATGGGGAGATTTTTGGCTTTGGGTCCTCCGAGCTTTACTGTAGAATGCAAACCATTTTTACTTGGTATTATTATTTTGTCTACTCACTGTTGTACACAGCCAGACAGAGAGACAGAGACAATAACAGACATACTGAATCAACAAGTCACCTCTGTGGTATGTTTCACCTGGGTCCATAACTGAAGAAGAAAACAACATAACAACCTTTAGCTTTTGACCATGAGCACATTAAATAAGTTAATAAATATTGACTTCTCAGAATCCTAAGCCAATGCTGTTTGTCTTTTTCTAATAAATGTTTCTTAAGATTATTAAGCCAGCCAAACGTAGCACAGTTGGTAAACATACTGTATATAAAACGCCTTAAACATGTTTAGCTTTTCATTGCAGAAGCAGAATCTCCAATGGAAACATTTTTTTTTAATCCAACCTTTAATTTGAGAGAATATAATTAATGGGAACACTGTCCAATAGTTAAAAGTTAATTGTTTTACACAAAATCACCACTGTCTTCTCTGCTCCTTAGCTCAGCCACCAGCTTTTCTACAGGATTTAGGTCTGGGGACTGAGATGGCCACATCGGAAGGTGAATCATTTTTATGTTGTTTTGGCCAAATGGATCATTATCCTGTTGAAACCCATTGACAACAATTTTTTTTGACAGAAGTCACTCGATTTTGATTTAAAATCTTCCTGTATTTCAAAGTTCTTGACACTCTAAGTGCCGTCGTTAAAATTGGAGAAAACTATTTTTTAACTGGGACAATTAAAAAAAGATCATTATCAGGAAACATACCAGGAAACATCTCGGTCATAATTTTAATATTGTAAATAGTATTTTACCAATTGTATTTAACAAACTGCGTACAAACTATAAAAATATAAATGTAAAACGAAGAACAACTCCTAAACTGGGATAAGGTAACTTCCAACACCACTTGAATGCAGCACAGCGTGTATTTGTAAACAAAAAACATGGTGGCTGTTAGGAACTTCTTTAAAGTTTCAGTGGAAGATAATGCTGTGTCTTTGTGTAACAAATGTTTAAAGAACGTTTCACGAGGAGAGAAACAAAGCACAACCTTTAACACGTCAAACTTGATCAGTTACTTCAAACAATACCGTCATTTTGATAGAGAATTACAAGAAGACAGCCTTCAAGAAGCCCTCGGGACTTAAATCCATTGTTGAGGCTTTTGACGAATCAAGAAAATTTGCTAGAGGTGACACAAGGGCTGTGAGCGATTAAAGATTTAATCATGGAAATGATGGACCTTGACGACCAACCCTTCAGCCTTGTTGAAGATAGAGGCTTTTCTTGGCTCATTAGCCACTTGGAGCTGCGGTTTTACTATGATTTGATCCCTTAATTGTCATTGTACCCTGTGTTTACAATGAAATGAAAAAGCAAACTCACCTGTGTGCAAAACATAATAGCATAAATAAAGCTCAATAAATATAATGTAAAACCAATATACCAAACAAATACTAAATCTGACACACACATCCCTCATGTATTGCACGTAGTGTTATTCAGTAGTCTGTTCGCCCAGGGTAGAAGGTGTTTCTGAGCCTGCTCATACGATACTTCAGAATCCTGTACCTCCTATACCTCCTGCTGCAGTGCAGTGGGTTAAAGTAGCTGTGGCCAGGGTGAGATGAATCAGCAAGAATCTTCTCCGCTTCTCTTAGCCCCCGAGACTCTGCAACGTCGTCCGGAGAGGACAGCGGGCAGCCGATGATGTCCTGTGCTGATTTAATAATACTCTGCAGGGCTTTCCTGTTCTTAACTGTGCAGCTTCTTCAGCATGGCCTGAAAGAGAGAGGGCCTGCCTGTCTGACTGCTGCAAATGACAGTTTGAGTTTCCACCAGAAAGAAACTTGGGAGAAGTCTGGCCAAAAGCCCCAAACCCACTGAGATGTACAACGATCCGTGCTGTTTGCCAGAGCCAGAACAGCGATACACTGGACTCATCTTGAAAGCACATTTTATGATAGGCAGAAGAGAAACACGCCGGAGCAAAGTTCTTTCTCCCTCCTCGAGAAGTTAAAATGGACAAGGAAGGAGTTAATGTCCCACCAACAGAACAGGGAAGGGCCTGGGTTATTGGACTGATAGAGGACTGTGTGCCATGACAGTCTGATTCTAAAGTGATCAAGAAACTGAGCGGGGGTAACGTTCAAACACACACACATTTGCATATATCTTTTCTATTTTCTGCAATGAAGAACGCTTATTAACCGCTGCTCATGTGACACGCTTGCTTGACGTTGACAGACATAGCGGGTTAAAATATTATTTTAGGATTAGAAAATTCTCCTCAAAAGGGTGATAACTTAGCTCATTTGATACTTTCCAGTTAATTATTTTAGAGAAGCAAGTTCTCTCTCTCATCATGGAATATTCAGGGTCAATTATTCTAGTTATTAAAAAGCAGAGGAAGTTACAACACCTCCAAAACTCAGCAGTAACCATGTGTTTCTGTGTCATCCTCCGAAAAGATCTCATGAAGGAGGATTTTATAAACCCATCGCATTCGTAACACCTGATGGGCTCTCCTTCAGGCATAGTTTTTTCTTGTCAGAGTTTGTATCTCGTAAATCTAATGGGTAGAGACATCATTAAAACAGGCTTAGTTTTACTGCAGATATTTTTCGTACAGCACTCTGACACAGTACTTACAGTAGGGTGCAGTTTTTGTCTGCAAGTGGTAAGTTACGCTTATGGAAGATGCAAATTCACTTTTTTCACAGCAGCTGCTGGGAAGAGGTTATATTTAAGCTGTCTTTTCCTCCCTCTTCTCATTCATGCAGCGTGTTGATTTACACTGTACCTTATATCAGGTCCTGACAAAAACTATGAAAGGCTTGGTTCTGCAGTTTTTTTTTCCTCTGGGGAAGGAAAGGAAACCTAATCACTTCTGTGTTGCACAGGAATATAAAAACACTTGCTGTTTGCCCTACGATCTCAACAGCTAAAACTTTTAAAACAGAGAGTAAATGATTCTGTTAAACACATTTTCCTTGTCAGAAAAACAACTTTAAATGTGAATGGAAAGATATTGGGTTATTTTTGTTTCTGAAGGTAAGAAAGAATCTGATTGGACAGTGTTACCACAAAATTACACTAATCTCATGTTCTCTAAAAGACTGCATAGAAAAGGCCTTCGTCCAGAACTGTGGAAATATTTCCTACCTCAGTACCAAATTTTTTAAGCATGCTTTTCCTTTATTTTAAGACAGATCTGTGTTTTTGTTTTGTTTTGTTTTGTTTAGTTTTTTAGCATAATGCTTGTCTGAAGCTTCTTATGAACTGGGTTAGGACCAAATATGATGTGGGGCAAATTAGGAGCTGTGAACTAGTGATTGCAATCCCTAAATCTGATTATTGTCCAAGCCAGAAATAGCACATTTTTAGGTTTGGAGATATTTAGCCTATCCTTTAATCTCTGCAGAAAGCTGGCATCATTGTTCAATGCAGCGGTCCTCAAACTGTGGTTCCTGGACTTCTGAAGCCCGTGAGCCCGTGAATTTTGGGTCCATAAAATTATAATACATAATTAAAGGTAGACCTATTACCTATTTAAAAAAACAGATCTAAGCCAATAATGAGTTCCAGTTATTTTGATTGCTCTGGAATGCATTAATACTTAAAAGTTCTACTTCTTCTTACTTCTAGAGGTAAATGTTTGATTTCTTAAGGGTTTTAAAGATTAAAAGAATACCTAGGAGTACAAAGGTACACAAGGTAATTTCAGATTACTAAGAAATAAAATATTGGAACATTTATCAGCGTTTATATTGTAAAAGAGGGGTTCTAGTAATAATTTTCTCCCCAACTCTCAAAACTGAAAAGGCCGAATTTAAAGAAAATTATGTTCTCCTTTTGAAGCTATGAACTATGTGGGAACAAAGTCCAGTTTGGAGTCAAGCTTCTTAGCTTAACTTCTGGTTAAGTCAAACACTGGCCTAAAATATTTCTCTGCATTTAACGTGAGCAGAGAAATTCTTGAATACAGCTGCGATCAAATAGAGCCAAACAAAACGAGAATTATAACAATAGATCTCAGGATTGTAATTGCTATTATTACAGAGTTACAGTACACAGAATTAACAAAGGGTTTCAGCATCAGTAAATTTGGATTCATCTAAGAGAAAACTTGCTGTGCTTCTAGATAGTTTGAGATCTCTATGGATTATGTGCACTCATCTTAAACAGGACCCTGACGATTGTCATAACAAAATTGATCAATTACAGCATAAAGAAATATGACTGAGAAAACATATTTTGAAAAGAGATTGTTAAAAATTTCTTTGAATTCTTGAAGCTTCAAATTTGGCCATTTGTCTGTCTTTGATGTTTTGTTGGACTGAATGTTTGATATGTGTTGCATGACATAATAATGCATGTTTAGAATAATGTTTCTAAATCCCAGATTGATTAAAACCTTGAGTTTTCAGGAGAGTTAGAAGCAGCTTGTTTCTGAGGTAGGTACAAGTTAACAGTTTTGCAATTTAAGGAAAACTAAAATGGGTTGGAATGAAAGAAATGTGGGGCCTGCCCATAGGCTGCCCATCAGAGGTTAGTTCTGCCTGGCTCTGCCTACCTACCAGGATTGTACACGCCTTTGCTTTCATGGTAACGCTCAGCACCTCCCTTCCTGAGTTTTAACACTGTTTAAGAGACAATAGAATCAAAAGGCTTGTAGTGATTGTTGCCTTGAAAACAAGTTTTTGTATAATAATTGAGTAAGGATGAAGCATGATATTTAGATTTCTGTGTTTTACTATTAAAAGGTTAATGAAATAGTTTAAACTTCTTTAAAGAATTAGTTTTGCATGCAGCATCATTGGTGGAGCTTTTCCTGGTGCCATTAAGCTAGCTGACAGTTCAAGGTATGCCAAAAGTAAGGAAATCTGTTTTTGATAAAGAATCTGAGTCATGACTTCATACTTTGTGGGAATTATTGACTAGATTCAATTTGTAGGGTTTATGCATCAAAATTGCATTAGATGTCCATTAATATATTACTCATCTTTATACGAGACAAATAAGGGTGATATGTGACTTAATTCTAAGTGAGACATTGATGTACTGCACAACAACTGAAGTTTGTGTTTTGTTGTTAATGGAACTGAGTTGCAGTTAAACACAACTGGATTTTCTTTATGATGCTTTCGGTAAATTCCCAGTAGCACATAGTTATGTCAGAATTTATTTCTTTGGTTCTATGTAATGTGATCCTGGTTATTAGAACATTTTTTTAAAATATCCCAATCGGTGTGGTTTTTAGTATAACAGTGGGCATCAGTGGGCTCTAGATGGACAAACTGTCTACTTTTAAGGCTAGGTTTAAAACTTTTTGATAAAGCGTATAGTTGGAGTGGCTTAGGTTATCCTGAGCTATCTCTGTAGTTATGCTGCTATAGGCTTAGGCTGCTGGAGGCATAATGACCACTTTTCACCCTCTTCGCTACATTCTCCCCCTACTCTTCAATTTTGTACTATTTGCTTTTTTTTCGATTTTACTTTTTCCCTCTCTTTTCTCTTCCTAGAAGCTACACCTGGCCTGACTCTGTGTCACCTGTGACACCTTCCTGGAGAGGGGAACCCCCCAAGCTTCTGCTGGCAAAAAAATTAATGCTCACCTTCACCGATGATCCACATGGCCCTGTCTTTCAGTGTTTAACCCTTTCTCTCTCCTAGACATAGCTACTGACTGAGCTTTTACTGTAACTACAGGGGTTGGAAAAAATGAAACTGAAAACCTGGTTTTTAGACCACAATAATTTATTAAGGGGTGTAGGGCCTCCTTTTGCGGCCAAAAGCGTCAATTGTCGGGGGAATGACAAATTAAAAGTCCTGCACAGTGGTCAGAGGTTTTTAAGCCATTCTTCTTGCAGGATAGTGGCCAGGTCACTTCGTGATACTGGTGGAGGAAAACTTTCCTGTCTCGTTCTTCCCAAAACACCCCAAAAGGGGTCAATAATATTTAGAATCTGGTGACTGTGCAGGCCATGGGAGATGTTCAACTTCACTTTCATGTTCATCAAACCAAATCTTTCACCAGTCTTGCTGTGTGTTTGGGTGCATTGTCCACCTGATACACGCACCGGGGGCCTTCAGGATACAATGTTTGAACCATTGGATGCACATGGTCCTCAAGAATGGTTCGGTAGTCCTTGGCAGTGACGCGCCCATCTAGCACAAGTATTTTGGGCCCAAGGAATGCCATGTTTTTGGCAGCCCCAAACATCACTGATCCCCCCCCATGCTTCACTCTGGGGAGCCAACAGTCTGGGTGGTACGCTTCTTTGGGGATTCTCCACACCGTAACTCTCCCAGTTGGGGAAAACAGTAAAGGTGGACTCATCAGAGAACAAACATGTTTCACATTTCCACAGCCCAAAATTTGCGCTCCTTGCACCATTGAAACCGACGTTTGGCATTGGCATGAGTGACCAAAGGTTGGCCTATAGCAGCCCCCGTGGTTATTGACCCTGTGGAGCTCCCGACGGACAGTTCTGGTGGAAACAGGAGAGTTGAGGTTTCCATTTAATTCTGCTGTGATTTGGGCAGCCCCTGGTTTTATGTTTTTTTTAAAAATCCAGGTTAGCACCCGAACATCCCTTTCAGACAGCTTCCTTTGCTTCCACAGTTAAACCTGTTGGATGTGGTTCGTCCTTCTTGTGGTATGCTGACATTACCCTGGATACCCGGGGTCTTGATACACCAAAAACTTGCTGTCTTGGTCACAAGTGCGCCAGCAAGACGGTTGCACCAAAAAATTTTCCTCTTTTGCTCTGGTATGTCACCCAAATGTTTTGTACATTTCAATTTTTAGAAAAAAGTGCTCTTACCCTGCTAATTGAACCTTCACACTCTGCTCTTACTGGTGCAATGTGCAATCAATGAAAACGGCTACCAGGCTGGTCCAATTTACCATGAAACCTCCCACACTAAAATGACAGGGGTTTCAGTTTCATTTTTCCAACCCCCCTTAACTCTATCTGCTCTCTTCAGACTCTAACCTTGAAAACTGGCTCAGAGTTTATCAGTTCTTTCTTTCTAGGTGAAACGACTAAGGGAGCTACATCCATTAACATTTACTTTTCCTTCCCATAGAAAGTACTCCTTTTATCTATGTTTATCTAACGTTTATGTTTATTGTTTGATATGTATGCTTATGGTATTATTACAAATTTTAAATGTGTTCATTTCAACCGCTGTTTAGCTGGACTATGGAAGCCTAACTTCCACAAGGTTAGAGTTCCTGTTTCTAAACATATTTCTGAAGGTGGTTCTGTATTGGCCCTGATGA
This sequence comes from Crenichthys baileyi, assembly GCA_036173005.1. Classification (NCBI taxonomy): domain Eukaryota; kingdom Metazoa; phylum Chordata; class Actinopteri; order Cyprinodontiformes; family Goodeidae; genus Crenichthys; species Crenichthys baileyi. The sequence continues at coordinate 22,874 of JAHHUM010002777.1, read as the reverse complement.
CTCAGCTTCAATAACTCATGATGGTGATTTTGATGATTTTACCATTGTTTAATCTCCATTTATTCAAACGATGATTTCCTTACTGCTTAACGAACATTACATTCATCATTTTTGTTTCTTGATTCCAATGATGCTTCTGTAGGAGTAATGAACACACAGAGTGTTGATGATTTGGGTATCATGTTTTGTTATTTTTTTTTGTTGTGTTTCTTTTATTTCTGGTCATTTACTTAGCATGTCGGTGACCGCCTTTGCAGAGGGGTCGTGTGAGTATTTTCCTGCCTGATTGTTTGTTGATACACAAATGTGTTTTAAATTCCGTCTGACAGGTTTTTCGCTCACACAGAGGATGACTGTATATTTTTTCTTTTATTACATTATTCAATTTCTTCCTCCTTTTATTCATTGCCCTTTTAGTATTATTATTCTTTTTATTTTTTATGTTTCCTTTAATCAGTGTCGATCACACATGAAACACGTTTGATTTATGATCGAAAGGGTGGAATGTGAAAGCCAAATTTTAAATGCTTTTGTCCTTCTTAGGTGACGATCTGTGTGACCTGACAATGGCTTCCACCTTCCTTCTTGCTCCCTCCTGCTGGTCATCCCCACTGCATTTACAAGCTAAAGAGGAAATGTTTATTCCAGAGGAGCCGAGACGTCGAGGAGGGAATTAATTCAATTTGTCACCTCTGCTCTTCTTGGAGGGGGGCTGCATTGGGAGTTTACAACTCTGATATAAGGAGGTACAGTAGTTCCCCTTTGTCTGGTCAGAACGGTTTCGGCTCAACTCAGTAACACGTCTGATGCTGGAAACCTGTCTCCCTTATAAGGCTAAATTAATAAAGCTGACTGCATGGTTATCATCATTCTCTTTCTTTTGAAGATAAAATTTTTCTTCAACTACAGGCTTTCAGTACTTCACCAAGTACCCCATGGTCCTACTGCCCTGTGGGGGTCCACAGCTTTCAGAGCCGCCGCTCCTTTTTTTTTTTCAGCTGCCACTACTTTTCTGACGTGTGTTTTCAAGCTTAGTATAATGTGATCACCTAATGCATTCACATGTTGATTGACAGCAACATAAATAACATAAGTCTCACCATTGATATATGGACTTGTGATATCAGCCCTGTAAGTATGATGAGTGACTGCGCAGTGGTTGGGTAGAGGCTTTAAACTATACGGGGCAGTGTTGCACTCCTAGGAGCTAGCCGGCTCGCACACAGGGACATTGATTCAACAAGCTATTGAAGCTATGCTACAGCGGTGGAATATTAAGTGGGAGACGGTGCATGTTGTCTTGCGAGATAATGTGAGAATGGATGAGTACGGTGTTGCAAGCCTGGGTTGCATGGCCCACTTTTTACAACTTGCCATCAACAAGGCTGTTTTAAGTCAGAGAGCTGTGTCTGACTGTGTTGCCATCAAGAACAGAATTGTTGGACATTTTGCGCACTCTCAAGTAGCAAGTACAGCTGCAAATGGCACAAGCATGACTCCAACAAGACATAGCAACACGATGGAACAACACGTTTTACATGCTAAAGAGTCTAGTGGCACAGAAGCAAGCCATTGCGGCATATGCAGTTGAATACGATTTGCCTGCAACACTCAATGCCCGCCAATGGACCCTGTTGGAAAACATGCTGACCATCCTCAATCCATGTGAACAGCTGACGACAAACATCAGCAAGTGTGCTTTAGTGTCCTTAAGCAAAGTGTTTGAACAGACCAGGAAGTGAAAACACCAAAGAAAACCCTGTTAAAAGCAGGTACTTCACCCTTGCATCAAAGCGGCAGACAACAGGTATGCTGCGAGAAAAGTTGCTTGAGAATAATAGTGCCACAGATGGCAACTCCCGGCCAGAACAGCCACCAGAAAAGAGGAGCAGGGCAGACAGGAATAACTGGTACTCACTGATTGGAATGTTTGAGAAAATTCTGGAAGAAAATACAGAGGCTGCAGATCACCATGGAAACAGCAGAGTGGAAGCAGACATAAGAGTATATATTAACTTATTTAATGTTTTTTAAAGACACAAATTATAACTTATGTTAATGACCAAAACACGGTCGTAATTAAATTATATTTTTCTGCTGTGCATCATTAACTGTTAGATGCAGTTATATTTGTCGGAGCCAACGATTCATGTGAGCTGTTGTCCACTCAAGTATTGGAGAAGCAACAATTTCCTCTTCGTGCCTGGCCGGACTTGCTTGGAAATATCTTTTTGTGCAGTGCACTAGTGCTGAAAACGAGCGCTTGTTTTCTGCTGCTGAACATGTAATGACAAAGGAAATAAACAGACAGGCATGGGAGAAGGCAGAGATGTTGCTTTTTCTGAAAAAAATCTTCCTCTGATCCATCCAGAACTAGATGAAATGGTAGAATAATTCCCCTAATTTGGGAATACAGTGTAATTTAAAGAATGCACTTTTTTGGTTTGTTTTTTACAAAGACAAGTCTAAAATTGTCAGTGGTGCTTTATTTTAGTTTCTATATTTTGTATAAATGTACTTGGAATCTGAATTGTGGAAGCCTTTTACTTTGTATTTAATCAGTTTTAGAGGCCTTTATGTTTTTTTATATCAATAAGTAATGTGCCTTATTTAAATGACAGATTAGATGTTAATTTGAAATATGGTTTTGTTTGATGTATTTTATCAAATGCTGGCTTGCTAATAGTTTTTCATTTCTAAAATTATATACATTTATCAAGTCAACTGTTTTTGCTATTTTTTAGAGTATTGATTTCATGATTTTCCACTTTTGCTTACTGGTCTTATCTTATCTTATATTATTGGTCATCGATTATTATCGGCTTTTGGCCTTTAGGAGGAGAACATTATCACTATTGGAAAAAAAAACAATTATTGTGCATCTCTACCTTAGACCCATTGTTACACCTTCGCTGGTGCAGTGGGTCCAGGGTTCCTCCTTGAGCATGATAATGCCTGGCCTCAGGTGGTATGCAGGCAGTTCCTGGAGAGTGAAGGAACTGATACCATTGACTGGCCTCTGTGCTCTCCTGACCTAAATCCAAAAGAACATCTCTGGGACATTATGTTTAGGTCCATCTGATACTACCAGGTTGCACCTCAGACCGTCCAGGAGCTCAGTGATGACCTGGTCAGGATCTGGGAGGAGATACCCCAGCACACCATCGGTCATCTGGATGCCCCAACGCTGTGAGGCATGCATATAAGCACATGGTGGCCATACAAGATACAGAGTACCATTTTGAGTTGCTGCAATGACATTACAGCAGATTGGACTAGCCTACTGCCTTGGTGTTTCAATTTAAATTGAGACTTTTGATTAAGCTCTCTGTGGGTTGATCATTTTCATTGTCATCAAATGATGTGGTACCCTTTTGGTCTTAAAACACGTTACCCATTCCATATCAGTATGGATATCTGTCTTAATGCATATGTTTTTTTCCAGAGATCTGATGTGATTCCAAAGTGTTCCTTTAATTATTTTAAGCAGTGTGTGTATCATCGCCCAGTCTGGTGGATAAAACACTTGGGGCGGTATGTTGGGTCATATCTATACACAATGGAAACAAGGTCATAGACAGCTAATTAGAAATTCATGAAAACTCTGATTAGGTGAAAAAGGAAAGTATAAATTAAAAAAATAATCATTTAAAATACTTCATCAGGTTACCAGCAATTATGCTACTGGCAATTTTAATAAAAGTAATTATTTGTTTATTTTCCCCAATTGAATAAATGTAGGTAAATTAAAAATTGGATTTTTCCATTATTTTCAAGTGTGAGATTATGCTGCTGCAATAATATTAATAATATTTTGTTTAAAGGCCAGGAAGCACATTCCAAAATAGAGAAGAGTTGTACAGAATCCCTAAAGTTGGGGTGTCAAACTCCAGTCCTTAATTCCTGCACCTTTTAAATGTGTCTCTGCTCTAGGTCATTAGCAGGACATGACATGTAGGTGATTCAACCATCTGATTGGACCAGGGACACATTTATAAGTTGCAGGACACTGGTCCTCTTGGAGTTTGACACCCGTGCCCTAAAACCCAAAAGAGACACAAAAAACATAAGACATGATACCTTCACTTTCGATTGTGTCAACTGCATCGTTGACCAGTCGAATGACAGTCACAATGGAGGCTTGAAGAGAGAAACAAGGAGCAGATATTTTTTTTAAATAATAGACATTCATAGAGAAACAAATCTCAGCATGGTGTTGATGGGGGGGCTGACACTCATACTGATAACTGCACTGATAGAAACACACTGTGAGCAGCATTATCTGAGCTTTAATCTTTTCCTCCATTTTGTTTTTTAAGGGAATGCACATGAATTATATTTACATCTACAAACAATTACAATGCAAGATAAGCAACACATATACCTGGTGAGAGCAGGGTGCAGCAGATTATGTACGGCATATTTTAAGATGTATTCTACTGCAGTCTACTGTATGGTATAGGGATAGAGATTATGTGACTAATGAAAAACAGCCACCAACAGGATTTTGCACATAATTATTTTGGTTTGATCAGGGCTCATATTCGATCATATGTCGTAGGACACAACTGGTCCAAAAGGGAAATTACAAGAACAATGAAATGTTGGGGAAAATAAAATTAATGTTAAACAAAATTAACAGTCTAATGAATTATATAGTATCCTTCTCAATAATTCATTAGAAATACTGAACCACAAAGAGAAATAAACAGATATGCAATGATATTTACCTGGGCATGAAAGGATGCAGTCAGTAGAAAGAAAGTAACGTTCCTTTAAACTCTCGGATTTGACATATTTTATATGTATTTAATATTCTTGGGTTTACCTATTTTCATACACTTTTCGACTTTGGCTTCATCTTTTGTTTAAATATGACATTCTGGAATTTGTAGTGGCTGTGTTTGTCTACCCAAGGCTGGATGGAAATAATTTTAGAACATGGAAAAATCCGCATTTTTTAGACTTGACAGAGGTTTTTACTATTGGCAGGTCTGTAATTACGTTGGCACCAAGATGAAGAAGGTAGTGAACGACTAAGCCATGTGGCAACAACAATCCTGGCAGATAGTAGATGATTTATATATAAAAAAAAATTTTGGCGTTACAATATAAAAAAAAATGTTTATATATAATTTTTGCTAATATTATATATATATATTATATATATATATATATATTTTAATTTTTTTTTTATATATATGACTGACTGACTGACTATATATAATATGTTTTTTAGTAATTAAAACCTATATCTCAGAGGCTTGCAGTATAAGAATCTGTGAAAGTGTAGGGCCAGCCTATTCTCATTAAAGCTATCAGACATACATGGCTTTCAGATTTATTTAATAATACCAAGAATTATTTCACCTGCAAGCCATTAAGGTGTACCTTTCTAAGCTTAATCGAGTTGTTTTACTTCGTTTGGAAGATAACAGCTAACAATGTCCTTAAAACAAAGCTAACAAATGACTGAAATCCTATGTTTGAGTTTTCATTAATTTGTATTATCTTGAATTCATTGAAAAAATCATAAGTTGGAAGCTAACTTAAATGACTGTTGATGCAAATGTTGGCTCTGATGAGTACATTTTTCAAATAGAGGATTGAGTTGCTTTAACCAAATAAAGAACAAGCAAATTAAGTTTTCAAAAAAGCCACAAGACTGTTATGAAGAACACAACTTCTGTAATGGTATATTGTGTCTTACCATTATCCTCACAGGAGTCAGACTTGAATGAACTCAGGGACTGGGCTTCTGAGTTATTGCCTTTGTTACTACCTGAGAAACATGTGTCCCTCTCTGCCATGTTGACCACTTTATCTGCAAGAAGAGATCAATATGTGAATACTATTTCCAGGTGGTGCAGCATTGCTTACTGCTACCTACTTACTTTACCTTGTGCCTGATTTGATACACTAGTAATGAATAGGGTGCAGATTGTGGGAGGCTGGTATTGTTCAATATGATGTGGCAGTCTTTAGGTTTAGCATTATACTAACTTAAATAAGCAGGGTTCTTAACTAGTTAGGCTAAATGAAAAATAGTCTTTTGTTTTGGAGTTCTTTTGAATCCAATATATGAGTTCAGTCCAATTTTCATTGTTGTCCAGGAGAACCATAATTGTTCTAATATAAATGCTTGATATGTGGGTCACTTAGTTCCTTGGTGAAGTTTTACCATTACTTCATATCACCAGGTTGTGTCACAGATGGAGTCTAAAACTTTTTGACATTGTGAGTTTCATTCCTGCTGCAAAAGAGAGAACAGTCTGGGATGTTTTTCATCTTTTATGTCCAGGTGATGAGAGGAAGAGATAGTAATGTTCTCAACATGCTGCAGCCCTTTAAGGCTATTGCTAGTAGGTTTATCCCTCGCCCGCAGAGCAGCACTGAAAGATTTTCTTTATTTTACAGATTCACTGCTGCTCGTCTGAATCTGCTCCAGCTCTGACAGATCTGGTCAGAATAGAGGCTCCAATCCCTGTTTTGATGACAGGATGTCCGTTTCTCTGTTCAGGACTCCAGGGATGTAAACTGCTCTAGTGGAGAGCAGATTTGTGCATGCCCAGCTCAGCAGCTGCCTGGTGATGCTTAACAACTGAGCTGAAGAGCAAAATGCTGCATCAGTTTTCATACTATGAGGAGCCCCAGCACATTTATGAGGAGAGAGATGTTACCTGGCCACTGTCCTCCAACCACCTGGACAGACAGGTCCCTCCCCACCCTGATAGAGACGCTTCTGTGAACACTGAGATGTGAGACACAAGTCTGCTGAGGGGAACCCCTTCTGACAGAATGTAAGGAATTCCCCATTGGGCCAGATGGGCTCCCACTGAAGGACAAATAGAGTGATAATGCAAATGCACAAATGCACAGGGTCTATATGCAGGTGGGTAAACAATGTTTGAAGGAGTCTAATGCAAGTAGACCCAGCAGAACAACAATTTGAGATGCTGATCATCCCCAGCAACTGCATAACTGACACAGCTGTCACCATGATGTGAGGTTTAATATGACATTGGGTCTTGGCTGTGATAGTCAAGCTCTCATTGTTGCTGAGTTTAATTCCACCACCAGAGCCACAGAGCTCTTTTCCCAGTTTATGTAGAAACCCACATTTAACATATGTGCCGCCAGCCCCCTCATCTGCACAGCTGCTTCCTCTCTGGGTTGAGCCAGTAAAAGCACATCGTCCAGGTAAAAAAGGATTTTCATCCCAAAGTACTTTCATCCCAAAGTGGCAAAGTGGCTGCAGCGCCATCTCCATGCATTTGGACAATGAGTGTGTGGCAGAAGAGTAACCAAATGGTTGTATTGATATGGAGAAATACTGATATTTGCAGGTAAATTAGTTATTCTGGTGAACATTCTCCAGCACCTCCCTGATTGTCAGCATGTGGAATTGTCTCTCCATGATCTATTTGTTGAACAGAAACAGATCGAGTATGGGTCTCATTTCACTTATTTTTTTTTTTTCAAAACCAGAAAATAAAAACCCTGTTCTTCCTCTTCGTGAGGAACCCTAGAAACTACTTTTTTTCAGGAGCTCTTGCAGTTCTGACTGGACAGCAGAGCTCTGCTCTGGACATGTCAGAACTGTTTCCACAATCCCTCTGAATAGTGGGGGTGTGACAAGAACTGCAGGATGTATCCCCTGCTGATCAGTCTGTTCGTGCACCTGTCCAAGTGGATTTCAGTGTCTGGCTACCAAAATATTTTCTTCCTGCTAAATGCCAGACTTTGTTTTACAGATTTTCTTACTACTTGCCTCAAATTCAGATGTTTCCATCCCTTTCCTCAGCATTTGGTAGAATTGCTTTTTAAACTGTATGACTTGGGTCAAACCTTTTGGGATTCTTTCCACAAGCTTCTTACAACAGCTTGTTGAAATTGCGCCCCATTCCTCCTGTCAGAACTTGTGTAACTGGGTCAGGTTTGAAGACCATTTTTTTCAGACACAAATTTTTAGCTCTGCCACCATTTTTCTGAGACTTGGTTAGCCAGTCTCATACCACCAAACGAATCTAAACTAATTTGGATACTACCAAATTAATTACAAAGTGGCAACAAATTAATATATTGGAGTGGCCATCACAAAGCTCTTATCTCAGTCCCAGAGAAAAATGTATGCAGAGATGAAAAGGAGTGTGTGAAAAAATGCCAATGCATGCATTTGGCATTTTGTTGTGAATATTAATGTCTCAGAGAGTAAAATATTTTAAAGCTTTTGTAAATTTTGTAAGAGGTATTTATCCTGATGACATCCTGTTGATGTATCCTGAGTGTGGACTGGCAGGTTTATTGCTAATTGATGTTTTTTTGTTTGAAAGTTTAAATGGAAGTTGAATATAATTCAGGGGTTACTGAGATGTGTTCAAATGAGAACAAAGCTGTTTAAAAGGATGGCTAGTACAGTCCTTCTCAAATGACGTAGCTGAAGCACCTAAGGAGAGTCCTCAGTCCATTTTAAAATAAAAACAATCGTCTGACATCTATAGTGTTAAATAACCAACTGCGATTTATATGCAACACAATACCACCACTAAAGATACAGAAGCTTGAACAATCTGATGCACACAGTATTTTACTACTTCCTTACTAAGCAAATGTAACCTACACTCACAGGTATTGTAAAACTCACCCTCATCAGTGGCCAAAGGGCTCTTGCGTATGGAATCACATTCTGAGCGACAAGGTGAAACTGGTAGTGGGTTGGGGGCCACACTGCACACCACCACCCCTCTCCTGATGGTTCCAGAAAGGATTCTTGGTGATTCTGGGAGAAAGGTGCTCATCTCTGTATGCTCCCCAGTGTGTTTCTCCGACAGCTTTTCTAATTTCATGAATGGGTCTCCTTGGAAACAAGGTGTATATGCCATGGGTCTCACAGGGACCTGTGGAGGTCCAATTACACCAACTACTCCCACCAAGGTAGGCTGTATACCTGACTCTGAGTACAGGTGTTGGTGGTCTCCAGGTGTGCTGTGTAAAGTCTTTAAGGGAACACAACGGGCCTTGTTGAGAAGTGCTGCAGTGGCTGGGTCTTGGACCAGAGATAGATTGTTCCTTGAGTAGCTTTTGTTAAAAACTTTCTTTCGGAAAGCAATAAAGAGGACAATAAGGATGATAATGACAAAAAGCACTCCACTAATGCCAATCAGCTCCTCCTTGCCAACCACAGCATGCCCAGCATGCATGTCTGGGACAACGACGGGTCTTAAAGTGCAGCGCTGGCCCACAAAGCCAGGAGTGCAGTTACAGTAGAAGGAGCCAGGAGTGTTGATGCAGGTTCCTCCATTCTCACATTCACCCTCAGGATTGTTTCGGTCACATTCATTCACATCGTCCTCACACCTGCAAGATGAATAAAATGAGAAGAGATGAGTTGTTATTCTATTTAGAAGTTCCAACATTGATTCATATAAAACCAATCTGACAAATTCATTTTAGGAGGATAGATTCTGCCTTCCTGCAACCTTAAACCCTTGATAAGAAATGTACAGGGAAATAGTAATGTTAACTTCACAGGCTTATTTCAAATGTTTTTTACACCTACATTTTAGAACATAGTGTTTGGACATTTGAGACAGAATCATCTCACTGGCATTGGCGCCAATGAATGGTTCGGTTCTGATGGGGACTTTCAACCACAAACACAGGTTCATTTCAACAACTACCAAGCCCAGAGTGGATAATCAAGAGAACCAGGAGAATTTCTGTTGGTCTGGGTGGGTTTTTGGACCATAAGGGCTGGTGTGAAGTCAGTGACCGGGACAGAATAATCTTGGGGTTTGCACTCTCATACAGCCATGATCACTATGAAGTGAGTGTTCATGTGCAGCATGTGACCGAAAGCAGCCTATCACATGGGGTCAACTGCTAGCAAGCCTGATAACATTTTGCCGTATACCTCACTCAGTAACTAAGCCAGTATATGTCTCTGGTAGAACCCTGGCATGCTACGTTCAGTGCAACTTAACAGGAAAGAAAAAAACACGTCTTACCTGACTAAAAGCAAAAGGGAATTTTAAATAAAAAGCAATAATAACAATTATTGTTCAATGTGATAATAACACCGCCAGCTGTGCCAAACTAGGGTCCTTTAGTTTAATAAAAGCCAATGTGAGAGTCATAGCACAGTGAGTTCCATAGTTTATAAGCAGTGTGTAGATCTATTTAGTAAATAAAACTGGTTGTCCCATTCAAGTTAATGTAATGTAAAGAAACGACGGTTGTCATGGCAGTTTCTTGCCCAAACTAAAGCAGGAACCTACATTTGAAAATAAAAAGCTTTAAGCAGGTATTAAACATAGTTTTCATTAGGCACACATTTCTAAATTAAAAAAATTATGTCTTTTGGTCTGATCTAATGTTGTAATCTTGAATGTCTCGGAGGCTTGAATGTTTTTATTATCTGTAAGAGCAAGATCTTCATTATTAACAAAAACAAGGGCTTGAAAACATCAGTCTGTGTGGAATTAATATAAATATACAGGGGTTGGACAATGAAACTGAAACACCTGGTTTTAGACCACAATAATTTATTAGTATGGTGTAGGGCCTCCTTTTGCGGCCAATACAGCGTCAATTCGTCTTGGGAATGACATATAGAAGTCCTGCACAGTGGTCAGAGGGATTTTAAGCCATTCTTCTTGCAGGATAGTGGCCAGGTCACTACGTGATACTGGTGGAGGAAAACGTTTCCTGACTCGCTCCTCCAAAACACCCCAAAGTGGCTCAATAATATTTAGATCTGGTGACTGTGCAGGCCATGGGAGATGTTCAACTTCACTTTCATGTTCATCAAACCAATCTTTCACCAGTCTTGCTGTGTGTATTGGTGCATTGTCATCCTGATACACGGCACCGCCTTCAGGATACAATGTTTGAACCACTGGATGCACATGGTCCTCAAGAATGGTTCGGTAGTCCTTGGCAGTGACGCGCCCATCTAGCACAAGTATTGGGCCAAGGGAATGCCATGATATGGCAGCCCAAACCATCACTGATCCACCCCCATGCTTCACTCTGGGCATGCAACAGTCTGGGTGGTACGCTTCTTTGGGGCTTCTCCACACCGTAACTCTCCCGGATGTGGGGAAAACAGTAAAGGTGGACTCATCAGAGAACAATACATGTTTCACATTGTCCACAGCCCAAGATTTGCGCTCCTTGCACCATTAAAACCGACGTTTGGAGTGACCAAAGGTTTGGCTACAGCAGCCCGGCCGTGTATATTGACCCTGTGGAGCTCCCGACGGACAGTTCTGGTGGAAACAGGAGAGTTGAGGTGCACATTTAATTCTGCCGTGATTTGGGCAGCCGTGGTTTTATGTTTTTTGGATACAATCCGGGTTAGCACCCGAGCATCCCTTTCAGACAGCTTCCTCTTGCGTCCACAGTTAATCCTGTTGGATGTGGTTCGTCCTTCTTGGTGGTATGCTGACATTACCCTGGATACCGTGGCTCTTGATACATCACAAAGACTTGGTGTCTTGGTCACAGATGCGCCAGCAAGACGTGCACCAACAATTTGTCCTCTTTTGAACTCTGGTATGTCACCCATAATGTTGTGTGCATTTCAATATTTTGAGCAAAACTGTGCTCTTACCCTGCTAATTGAACCTTCACACTCTGCTCTTACTGGTGCAATGTGCAATCAATGAAGACTGGCTACCAGGCTGGTCCAATTTAGCCATGAAACCTCCCACACTAAAATGACAGGTGTTTCAGTTTCATTGTCCAACCCCTGTATATGTGTTTAACTTAGTCATGGAGGTAAAATTCAAATTTATAAATGGGTTTGCATATTATAAATAATATGGTGAAAAATGTGTTTATTATAAAGTGTTTAGATATAATTGAATAAATTGGACAGATCAGAAAACCTTTCAATGAGTGAACCGCCACCTTAACATGGTGGAGGTGTTTGAGTGCTTGACTGATCCTTGAGGCTAAGTTGTCCAGGGATTAAATGCCCCTGGTAGGGTCTCCCATGGCAAACAGGCTCTGGGGGAAGGGTCACACAAACAGCGGTTCAGACACCTTCATTGAGGACTATTCCAATGAGGCATGTGACGTTGTCCAGTACGGCAGAGCAGAGGTCCCAACCCAGGCCTGGGTCCCTCACTTGACAGGGTCCTTCCCTGGGTCGGGGTTTGGGGGGAGGGGGGTATAACAGGGGAGGTCCACTTCTCCTGTGGAATTTGGCGGGGAGAACTTTTTATTTCTCTCTCAGCTTAGGAGAAGTCTGTTTAGATTGTTCTCATACCTTTTATTGTTCTTAGAATATGGATAATTTTCCTGGTTTTCATTCTGTAGTAGGGCAAATCTGTTTTGGAGGGGAATTCCATAATTTTCAGCTGGGTCATTCCTATCACTTATGAAAACAGCTCGCTGTCGAAGTCTCTTTTTCCCAGGGGAAACGGGGTCATTTATCTGTAATTCTGGCCATTCTGATTTATTTAATTGCTGAGATCTTCCAGTGAGTCACCTCCCTTGATTTTTTGGCCTTGTGCTTAAAACATGCCAGGGGGCTGCCAGTGGGTTTATTCTTGGCGTTCTGTTTGCTGACTGAGTCGTTGAGCTGGCTGTCACTGTTTGGGATCACAGGCAGAGTTGAATAATTGCTGTACCCAATATTAACCTCAACATTCACTTCTAATTTCTAAGCCAGTTTCTATAAAAGTTTGTCAAAGTCTGCTGTGGTGAAGGAAGGCATCTTGTGCTGATTAGCTGGCGTCGACTTGTCCTTCTTTCGGGTTTGATCCGAAACCCTTTTGAAAAAATAAAACATAAAAATAATAATAATCTTTGGGAGTTCCTGGTATGAAATAGGTTTAGTTCAACTTTTCCGTAATTTTGGCTACGAGATAAAATGTTAAGAGTTAAAAGAATGCAAGCAAGCAGGGAGTGTGAAAGGAAAGTGTCTGAGCAGGCAGAGAGGCGGAAGGACAACCAAAAGCATCGCATGCAGCCACCATGCAGTCACCCCTGAGAGCCACCAAAGCACCACCCCAGTGGGGGCCACAGACCCCGGCGCCGGACCCCCCCAGTGACCCCAACCCAGGGAAACTCCAGATGCCCCAAACTCAGACACCCACCTGTATCGGCAACAATGCCCCACAGGACGAAACCAAAGGTCCCCCACTAGGTGGAGCCGATCAAAGGAGCCTAGAGAGTTAAATCTGATGTGGAGGAAGAGGCTGTCTCCAGACTTATTTAATCCAACAAAAGGTCTCTATATTGGTTAATACAAAGAACATTTTTATTTTTCCAGTTCACAAGGATTGTTTTCTTAGCGATACATAAAGCAGTGAAAACCATGTAAAATGAATTTGTCTCCATGGTGACATCATCAAGTTGCCCAAAAAGCAAACTGAGTGGGAAGGTGAAATATTACATCTCAGACTTTCAGAGGTCTTTACATATCTGGCACCAGAACATCTGAACAGGTGTACAAAACCATTGTGCGTGGATACAATTTTCAGGTATATTGCCTGTGTACTGTAAGCAAGCACTACTGGACAGCGCAAAACCCATCCTGAACATCTGTTGACCTGTTTTTATGGTGATTATGGCGCTCGATTATGGTGAGTATAACAGACTTGTTATTTGAGACTTGTATCTTATACAGGTCTCACTGTTCTCCCTACCTTGAATAACAAGTCTGTTATATTCACCATAATCGATCACTTCTTTAAAGCTTGGCACCTGGTCGCCCTCTCCAAACTCCCTTGAGCCCCTGAAATGGCGAGGCTCCTTATCTGACATGTTTTTCGTGTCCACAGGATTCCAGATGAGATTCTTTCAGACTGGAGGCCCCAGTTTATTGCCCAGGTCTGAAAGGATTTCTGCTCGGCCTTAGGGGCTATCAGGTATTCAATTCCTTTACTCCTCCAATCTGGAAATTTTATCATATTTTTTGAAGGATGTCAGGGTTGTCCATCTGCATGGGATTAGTGAAGACCCTGTCATTTTTAGATACTGTCATAGCACTGTTCCTGTGCACAGGTTTTGGGTTGTTTCTGCTCTGTCAGCCCTTCCAGGATGTGATTGGCAGGTGCAACCTCCACAGCTGCAGCGTCTTAAGGCTCATTAAGAGGTGCTCAAAGAGGGCCTGGAACCTTAGGACAGATGCCAGATCGTTTGTTCTCATTAGCAGAAAAACAGACTCACCTCTTTGTGTGTGTTTTTCTTCCTGATCCAAGTTTGATCTGGAAGATCTCCTGAAGATCTCCCGTCTCATTCCTTAAATCGGCCTCTACTGGGGAATGATTGGCCGGACCTCCTTCCCAGTTTCACAGCTGCAGCTTACCTGGTGTTCACACGGAAACCTCCACCATCACAACTTTGTACTCACCTGCCTGTCCACCCTCCCTCGTTCCTCGAATCCAACTGCAAGAAGAAAAGACTATCATCACATCACAAACCCCTGTCAAACTCATTTCAGTGACGTGACTTACTTTCCCCGCATCATCCTCTACCCCAAGAAAAGAAAGAATCTTTTTTTATGAAGGCTTCTTTTATGAAGATAGTGATGATCTTGTGGTCAAGCGATGTCTGTACAAACAATTAAAGAAATCAAATTTCAAAGTCTGCCGTTTGTCCCTATAAGCCAACTCATCTTTGAGATCCTTGAGTGCATTTTGAAATGCTCCCTTCAGAGCTGGGGAATTCCACGCTGATTTGGCCACTAGGGTGCAGACTTTAGAGGATTTGATTTCTTTAATTATTTGTATAGACAATCGCTTGAGAGAAAGAAAAAGACTGCGAAGTATCAACTTCCCCGACGCATTGAACCCTATTTTCCTCCAGGTTAACCACCTCTAATGCTGGGGGTTATTCCCTCCTATCTCAGCAGGGGGCTTCAAAACCTATGCAAATTGAACGCACCAAATTAACTCCAGAAGAAAGACAGCGGAGAATGAACACAGGTTGCTGCCTTTATTGCAGTCAGTCTGGTCATTTTATTTCTAGATGTCCCATTTGCCCAAAAGCCAGAGCCCGCAAGTGAACAGCGAATTATCTGCGGGTGATTGCTTTCAAAAAGAAATGCAATTAAAAACTTTCATCAGCTTCAATCAGAATCTCTATCCTGCCTGCTCTCTAGCTGACTCAGGATCTGAAAAGAACCTAATTTGCCCTGATTTTGCTAAGCAGTACAACATTCCCCTCCACATATTAACCTCTCCCATCTCCGAAGCCCCAAGCCCACTGAAAACTATTACTCACCAGACTGTTCCCCTCCATCTTGCGTTTCAGGAAACCACCACGATGATTTTTTTTTCTTAGTTTTTCACACACGAAACTCACCTATCGTTTTGGGTTTCCCCTGGCTACAGAAACATAATCCTCACATTGTCTAGTCTGACTCCCAGATCGAAGTCTGGAGTTCCATCTGTCTCTCCACCTGCCAACAGTTCGCCATTCCACCACCATCATCCAAAGAACTGCACTATCAAACCTACTCCTGGGACTTTGAGAGTCAGATCCAGCAGGCTCTCCATCAGGAACCTGATCCAGGAGGTGGTCCCCCGGTCAGCTGTATGTGCCTTCTTATGTTCAGTCTAAACGATTCACTGGGCACATGCTTCTCGATTCTCTGGTCATCCAGGAGTCGAATATACCATTGGGTTCCTAGAAAGGTATTTTTTGTGGCTATCTTTGAACAAAGATGTTATGGAGTATGTTGCTGCTTGTCATGTCTGTGCCCAAGGCAAGAGTTCCTATCGACCTCCTTCAGGTCTCATTCAGCCTCTAACTGTTCCCAGCAGACCTTGGTCCCACATTGCGCTCGACTTTGTCACCAATCTCCTTACCTTGAACAACAAGTCTGTAATACTCACCACAATCAATCAAAGTTTGAAGTTCTGAAGTTTGCCACCTGGTAAGTTACTTTTCCCCGGATCATCCTCGACCCCAAGAACAGTAAGAATCTCTCTACATTTATACTAACTCCTCATTTCCATTAAAAACCTTGCCTAAATGTTCCTCTCCCCCTTGTGGCCACCTGGAGGCCTGTCTCGAGTCCAAGTGATCAACTTCTCTCTCATCTTGTTGACAAAAAGGAAAATAAATCTTTTGAACCCTCCCTGCTTTGTTATGATTGTGACCAGTTCAGAATCTTTAATAATAATTATGACAGATACTCCCACCATGCTGTCAGAAAGCTGATATTGAGGCTTTTAAAGCATACATGTTTTATATTTGAGCTACTAAGTGGTAGGTCTGAAATATTATTGCATAATGTTTGTTCTACGCTTAACCAGGGTTTATCTAAATCACAGGCAGTTTAAACCATTTTGAGATGTATTATAGCATATTGGCTAAGAAGTTATTTTGAATGTTAGGCATATCTAGTCCACCTGTATCTTTGGTCTTCTGTAGAGTTTTCAAGCTAATTCTCAGGGGGGGTATCTTTCCAAAGAATTATAGTGATGGAGGAGTCCAGAGATCTATACCAGTCAGATGACAGTTTATTTGGGATCATTGAGAATAACTAATTGATTTTTGGCAAGACCATTATTTTTAATGAAGCAACCCTGCCCATAAGAGATATGGGTAGAGCTTTCCATCTAGCCAGATCATCTTTCACTTTTTTTAAAAGCGGGATGTGGTTTAGTTTTGTTAAATCTGCCAATCTAGGAGAAACATTAATACTCAAATATGTAACATTTCATGATTGCTGTTGTGTATTAGGGGAACTGTGGAAGGAACAATATATTGGAAGAACTGTAGATTTTAACCAATTTATAGAATGATCTAGAATAATCTTTAGTTTGCTTAATTGCTGCCACTAGTGGTTCAATAAAAATAGCAAATAATGAGAGGGAAAGTTGGCATGCCTGCCGGGGGCCCTTCTGAAGACAAAAACTGGAAGATGTTGGTGCATTTCAGAATCAGAATCACAATCAGAATCAGCTTTATTGCCAAGTTTGTACATACAAACAAGGAATTTGACTCCGGTACACTTTGCTCTTTGGTTTTTGTTTTTGCATCACAGAATATACATATTTACAATGTACAAATATACACATATATAAATAAATAAAAAGGTGCATTTGCAACATCTGTCTGCTGTTGTTTTGAACTCTATTGAATGTTCAACAGAGAAACAACCTGGGGGAAGAAACTGTCTCTGTGGCGGCTGGTTTTAGTTAACAGCGCTCTGTAGCGTCGGCCTGAAGGCAGAACTCTGAACAGTTTATGTGCAGGGTGTGTGGGGTCTGCAGAGATTTTAACAGCTCTTTTCCTGACCCTAGACCTGTATAAGTCCTGGATGGAGAGAAGATCAGCCCTGATGATTCTCTCTGCAGTCCTGATTATTCGTTGCAGTCTGGACCTGTCCTGTTTTGTGGATGAACCAAACCACACTGAGATGGATGAAGACAGGACAGACTGAATGATGGCAGTGTAGAAGATGACCAGCAGCTCCTGTGGAAGGTTGTACTTCTTAAGTTGCCTCAGGAAGTACAGTCTCTGCTGGGACTTCTTCTGAACAGTGTCTATGTGTGAAGACCATCTCAGGTCCTCAGAGATGGTGGTTCCTAAGAACCTGAAGTGGTCCACAGCCGATACAGTGTTGTTGAGGATGGTGAGGGGGGTGTATGGGGGTGGTGTTTTCCGAAAGTCCACCACCATCTCAAAAGTCTTGAGTGGGTTTAGTTCCAGGCAGTTCTGACTACACCAGTGTATCACGCGATACACCTCCTGTCTGTATGCTGACTCATCACCATCCTGGATCAGTCCAATGAAAGTGGTGTCGTCTGCAAACACAAGGAGTTTCACGGATGAGTCCGCTGAGGTGCAGTCATTTGTGTACAGGGAGAAGAGGAGTGGGGATAGAACACACCCTTGGAGGCACCAGTACTTATTGATCTGGTATGGGAGAAGATGCTCCCCAGTCTCACCTGCTGCTGTCGGTCCGTCAGGAAGCTGTTGATCCACTGACAGGTGGAGGCTGGGACGTTGAGCTGGGTGAGCTTCTGGTGGAGGATGTCTGGTATGATGGTGTTGAAGGCCGAGCTGAAGTCTACAAACAGGATCCTGGCGTAGGTCCCTGGGCGGTCGAGGTGTTGCAGGATGAAGTGTAGACCTAAGTTAACAGCATCATCTGCCGACCTGTTTGCTCGGTAAGCAAACTGCAGGGCGTCCTGCAGGACGGAAAGTGTTGGGAATTGGGAGTTTTCGTTCCTGTGCTTGTCCACCAGAGGTCGCCCTGGAGCTTCTCCTTTCCATCTGCAGGTGTTTCTGATCCTCTGCTGATTGACCTCACCTGGGAGGAGTATTTAGGAGCCTTCCACTAGTACTTCAGCGCCTGAATGTTGTGCCCTAGTGGTAAAACATCAAGCCAGAGATACTTTGCCAGTCTGTCTTGGCTTTTGATAATCCTGTTTGTTTTTCCCTGCTTCCTGCTAGAAACCTGTGAGGTGTGGGCTGTAACCTACGGAGCTGGACTCGGACATTCTACACCTTCTACTGCTGTTTGTGAACCTGGATAAATAATCTCAGACTGTGGCACGGTTCCTCACCTTCCAAACACCTGTCTCTGTGAGAACTCAGGACCGAACATTGGACAAACTATCTGGATCACCTAATTCCCAAGCCCAAGTGGTATGACCCTCCTAAACTTCTCTGCTCTAGTGATCAAGTAAGGAAATTTGCTGGAACTATTTGGATATACTTCCACCCCAGACCTGAACTAACTCTCGCCTCTCTCTCCAGTGGATTTCTTTTTATGTTTTTCCTATTTCACACACTTCCATTGTTTTGGGTTTCAGCTGGTTACATTTACATAACCCACACCTTGACTGGTCAAACTCCACCGTACAATCCTGGTCGTCACATTGTCACTCTTCCTGTTTACAGTCAGCAGTTTTTCCTACTCCTACACCGGCGACTCCTGAAGAGGCGGATCCCTGTGATCTTTCTGGCGTTCCTACTGAGTGTCATGATCTGAGCCGTGTTTTCAGTAAGCAGCAAGCACTATCTCTCCCACCTCACCGGCCATATGACTGCGCCATTGACCTGCTTCCAGGTGCACCATTACCCTCTTGCAGACTATACCACATCTCTCGCCCTGAACGACAAACCCTGAAAGAATAAATTTCAAAGTCTCTCGCTGCAGGACTTATTCGCCACCCATCTTCCCCCCTTGGGGCTGGTTTCTTTTTTGCAGGCAAAAAAGACGGGACATTACGTCCATGTATTGATTACAGGGGCTTGAATGCCATTACCGTAAGAAATAAACACCCCCTTCCTCTCCTATCTGCTGCTTTTGAACCAGTTCAAGGCGCCACTATATTCTCCAAACTTGACCTGCACAATGCTAACCATCTCGTGCGCATTCGTCAAGGAGATGAGTGGAAAACTGCCTTTAAGACCCCATTAGGCCATTTTGAATACCTTGTTATGCATTTTGGTCTTTGCAATGCTCCTGCTGTATTCCAGGCCCTCGTAAACGATGTTCTGCGAGATTTCCTAAACAGTTTTATTTTTGTCTATCTCGATGATATCCTCATTTTTTCCAAGAATCTGGCAGAACATCAGAAACACGTTCGACTTGTGCTCCAACGGCTTCTAGAAAATAAATTGTTTGTTAAAGCCGAGAAATGTGAGTTTCACAAGTCAACGGTTTCTTTTTTGGGTTTTATGTTGCGCAGTGGTCAGCTATGTTCCGATCCTGATAAGATCAAGGCAGTGCTCGAATGGCCAGAACCAGAGTCCAGGAAACAGCTCCAACGTTTTCTGGGCTTTGCAAACTTTTACCGCCGCTTTATTAAAGACTTCAGTCGAACGGCTGCCCCTCTTACAAACCTCACTTATTCCAAAGTCGCCTTTTCATGGACCCCTGAGGCAGACACCGCCTTCAAAGAATTGAAGGAAAGGTTTGCCAAAGCGCCTATTCTGCTTCAGCCTGACCCTACTAAACAGTTTGTCCTGGAGGTTGATGCTTCAGATTCTGGGGTAGGTGCTGTGCTTTCTCAACGTTCTAGTGATGATAACAAACTCCACCCCCGTGCTTATTTCTCTCGCAGACTGTCACCCACTGAGAGAAACTATGATGTGGGTGATCGGGAGCTGCTGGCAATCAAGCTTGCCCTGGAGGAGTGGCGTCACTGTTTGGAGGGCACGGAACATCCAGTACTGGTCTGGACTGATCATAAGAACCTCTCCTACCTACAGTCAGCCAAGCGCCTGAACCCACGCCAGTCCCGTTGGTCTCTATTCTTCTCTCGATTCAATCTCACCATGTCATATCAAACAAAGATTTGAGAGAGAACAGAGTATATTTGAAAGAAAGCAGAAATTTTGAGTGCAAGCATTTTTAGTTTTGAGTCAAGCCTTACTAAGTTCAAGTACAAGCAGAATGAAATCCTAATCTCAAATTGAAATATGTGCTCCAAATTTCCCCCATAGGATGTACCAAGAAAGGACTAGAAAAAAGGTAATGAGGAGTTATCTTTTCTAGTCTTTTTGTGAGGGCTTTACAGATTATCTTGAGACCAACGTTAATAAGGGATATGGGACAGTAGCTGTTAGGAAATACTGGGTCTTTGCCTGGTTTTAAAAGGAGGGTAATGTTGGCAGAATTTATATTTGGTGGCAGTCTGCCATTTTTCTCAGTTTCCTGCAGCATTCTGTGGAATGTTGGACAAAATATTCCAGAATTCTTTGAAGAACTCTGTTGGAAATCCTTTTGGGCCTGAAGCCTTTTTATTGGGCATGCTTTTGAGGACTTCCGGGATTTCTGCTGGTGTTAGTGGAGAATGCAGGACCATCACTGGCTATCCCGCTCTCTGCTTCAGCTTCTCAGGCTGTATCTTCCTCTACTCGGCACAGAGAAATCTCCGTTCCTGCCAAGAGCCAGATCAACATCTCATCACTTTTTCCAGAGGGTTTGGTTGACACCTTCCTCTTTTCTCCAGTGTCTCCAAATTTGCCCCAGGTATCTGGGTTCCAGGCAAGCCCTGCATCACAAGTCACCACACAGTTTCCCCATATCCAGAATGCTCCGTCATTCTTCATTGCTCCTGCAGCACCCTCCAGTGAACTTCAGCAAACTGACCCAGAAAACTTTCTTCTGTTGTTTTTGCATCACAATCAACAGTTTTAAATCTGTCATCCTCAGCACTGCCATCTACACTCCTGACTCAGTCATATTCTTCCCCAACATCATGTCGCCAGAGTCCTGCAGTCCAGCCAGCATCCTGTCTCCAGACCAGTAAAGCAGAGCCTGTGTCTGCTTCTTCTGCACACCACATACCCTGCCATCAGCAAGACGTCTCTGCTTCAGCTCCTAATTCTAAGGATCAGCCAGATGCTTCAGGTCCTTCCACTGAGGGTCTTCTTGATGCCTCAGGTCCAGTTCCTGCCTCCATTCAGGGTCTTCTCGATGCCTCAGGTCCAGCTTCCGCTGAGGGTTAGCTGGACACTTCAGCTTTAGCTTCAGCTTCAGCTTCTGCTTCCGAGGGTCAGCCAGACGCCTCAGCTTCTGCTTCTCCAGACAGGCCATCCTCACTGCTGTCTTCTTCAGACCAGCCATCATCACAGCCGTCCTGTTCAAATCAGCCATCATCACAGCTGTCTTCTTCAGACCAGCAATCAATCACATTCTTCTCGCCTTCTGTTCCAGAGTTCCATGAAGGGTTCGAGGACGAACCACCTTCTGTTACAGCCTTGACAACAGCTCCACCGCAGATCCCCTTGGACCCACCAAGAGTTGCTGCTCAGATCCCAAGAGCCTTGTCGAGCGTTCCAGCGGTTCCCACACCGTTATCTAGGACCTCGTCGAAGGTTCCAGCGGTTCCCGCACTGCTCTTCAGGGCCTCGTCAAGGCTTCCAGCGTTTCATGCACTGCTCTCCCGAGCTCCTCTGTGGGTTTCCTGAGGGTCCTCTACGTTACGCGGCAGGCCTCCAGACAGGGTTCCCTGAGGTTCCCCAATGCTACGTGGACCTCCAAGGCACCTTCTCAGCCACCGCAGACCTCCCAGACTCCTTTTTACCCGCCACCAACCTCCCAAACACCTTCTCAGCTGCTGCTGACCTCCAGCTTGGATTCTCCACAGGTTCCCCATACACCACCACAGCCAGCCTCCAGGCCTCCTTCTTATAAATGAAACTGAATTAAATTGAATTCTTTGATGGCTTCCTGGCGCTTCTCAGTTACAGGAGACCTCCCAGACTCCTTCTCAGCCAGCCTCCAGGTCCTTGTCATGGCCACCATTGCCAGCCACCAAGGTGCCAACACCTGCCTCCATGACTCTGGACGACCTCACAGCCGTCCTCTTGAACTCGGTGTCTCCCTGGGACGACCTCACAGCCATCCTCTTGAAATCTGTGTCTCCTCGGGACGACCTCACGGCCACCCTCATGAACTCTGTGCGCACTTGGGACGACCTCCAGGCTGTCCACATATTCTTCACTTGCTTTATTTCAGTTCATTCAGGTTTATTAGATTCATCCTGTTTAGTTTTGTTACTTCCTTGGATTCCTGTGTTAGATGTTTTCTGTTGTTCTGCTGTGTTAATTAGTCATTTGCCTTTAGTTCCCTTCAGTCCCTCTTCCACCAGTTGCTTCTCATTCCCTCTTGATTATCTTTGTGTGCTCATTGGTCCATTTCCCAACCTACTTCTGTAGTTATACTTCGTGGCTTCATTTATTGTTCACTATTTCCTCCTGAAATGTATCCTGATGTCTACCCTGTGAATTACCCTGCTTGCCACCCGTCCGTTCCCTTGTGTAATTCCTACCCAGGTTATGTTACTTGCCTGTGTTCAAGATCCTGATTCCTGTAAGTTCTTGTTTTATTTTTGTAATTAAAATCTCTTCAACTCACCATGAGACTCCTCGGGTCAACTTTGCATATG